>VZSC01016558.1:495413-569283 GCA_013398225.1 Steatornis caripensis | reverse complement strand
TATATAAAAGTCTTCAGAAGTACATAAATGAATGTAGCTGTGAAACTTTTGGGAAATTATGATACAGACAAATTGGAGCCGAGGGGGAAAATCCTGTCCTGATGTACTTGATGACGTACACTGTACTGATCAGTATTTGTAGAGTTTTGAGAGCAGGGATTTAATTTACCTGGCGTAGCTCATCTGCATGCAGTTTTGGAGGGAGAAGGGACTCAGCTTGCCTGCAAGGAGCCAGCATCGTTGCTGACTGCCGCAGCACCCAGCATGGAGCATGCCCAAAGCAAATAAAACCGATAGGCCAAGACTTCTTCTTCACAACCATGCATGCAACTGGCCCGCAGTGCTGCTCCCGTTGACAATACATTATCTGTAGCTGACGGAGGAAGCACTGTGTTTTGGCTTGCCAAGTGTGCAGATGCTGAAGGTCCACAGGAAACATACAGTTAAGTGCTGGAAAATTTATCTGCATGGGCTGGTTGTGCATATGACCCGACTAAATGTGGACAAACCACGCTGCAGCCAGCAGCACAGACCCCACAAGTACCAGGAGCACAATCAGCAGCTCTGCACACATCTGCGGGGTGATCCCTCCCAAGCCCTTTTACAGCAGCAGGCATCTGTTTCCCCACCTGCTAGGGAAGTGGATTTCTCTCTTGGGAAAAGCTTTGGGATCCAGGGGTGAAAAAAATGCTTGGTGGCCACTTAATCAGAATTACATCCTTTCCTACCTGTTTTGGCTTTTCCTTTGCAGAGGTGGAAATGAAGATGAGAATCAAAGAAGGAAGAGGCAGACAGGTTTTCAGTGAAACCATAAATGTTATTTTCATCCATCCACCCATCCATCCATCCATCCATCCGTCCATCCATGATTAAACCAATAAAAATACTATGTAGCAATGTAAATATTTATTCAGCCAGAAAAATCACTGTCTTAACAAATGAGACCCTTAAATCTTATTTATCTTTCCAAGCCAAATGAGGTAAAAACCTAATTAGAGATGAAAAGTAACCCAGTCCCTTAAATTCTCCAAAGCTGGAATAGTAACACAAGTACGTCTTGCTTAACAGGGGAGTTTTATCATGACAGCTACCCTGCCAACTTTTTATTAAGGCTTAAACTGCATCCAAACAATTTTCTTCACAGGAGGAACCCACTCCCTTCATGTGTCTACTGAGAAGAAAGCCCTTATTCTCCATTTTCCATCATCCGTGTACGTGGTCAAATTCTCCCTGGGTAACCGAGTGTGAAGCTAGCACTTTGGACTGAGTTGCGAACGAGAAGTGCTCTCATATATTTTTACAGGAGAGGAGCACACAGCTCTGGTGTAGGTCACTGGGGATTGCACTGCTTTCTGAAGCCTTTGTCCTCCCTCCCTCCTTTTTCTGTTTTCTTTTTTTCTTATCCTCGCAGAAGAGCCCGGCATTGCCAAAATCAGGGTCCGACGGGGCAAGGAGATGAATGTTGTGTTTTTAAAGTTAACAGAAGTTGGTTCCTCAGAGTTCATGACGGTGTCACAGCGTGTGCCGAACTCCTACACGTTTTGAAACTTGATCTTACACCTTGCCTTTTATGAAGATGAAATCCTTGGCAGGTGATTATTTTGCTTTCTCACGTCATATCAGATGGTTTAAGCACCAGCCTGCTTGCAAAGAGCCAGCTGTTGCAGAGTGAAAAAAAAGAAAGAAAGAAAGAAAGAGAAATTCCCTCACAAAAAGCCCAGGCTTTCAGAAATCCCACAGTGGCAAGTCGCTGCTGCTGTCTTTGCAGTTTTCGTTAGGCTTCATTGCAAAATGGTGAATGCGGATTTTTTAAAACACTGGTTCCCGTATTGATATTAAATTGAGAAAATGCAGAAAGAAGCAGGAAGTCAACATTTTCTTCTCCTGGAAAATCAGGGAAAAGTAGAGGCTGGTTACCGTGCAGCAGCGAGCCCACAAGCAGCATCCTGTGTTTACAACCCAGCCGATCTCCAGAGAGCATCGCAACCACCACCGCCGCCCTCTGCACAACAGCGGGAGGAGGAAAAAACACACCAACAACACGTATGCGACGGAGGTTGCTCCCTCCCAAACCCTTGGTGGAGCAAGCTGGGAGCGACAACTCTCTTCAGTCCCTCCAACCCTTTCTTGAGCCCAGCTGGGATTATTTAGCTACTACCAGCTCACTCCAGCCCACATAAGGACTTCTGTCTCCTTGTAGAGGTGAGCCTGCGTGTGCTCAGCTGAAGGGAAGGGCTAACGGTAGTGCCAAGAGACTCACAAGTGTGACAATTTCCATATTGCCAATGCTGGCTTTCAATGACTGTGTTTTCTAGAGCCCTTGTTGTGGTCCGAACGAGTCAGGAGACGGGCAGCCCTTTCCTGCAGAGAGGTGAAGGGCAGGTGAAACAGATGTGCTGTGAGAATTTCGTATTGGGAGCAGTGGGGCTAAATGGTACATGTCACGTAGCGTATAACGTATTGGCAAGGGTTTCACAGTGTTTCCTTCGCCGTTCAATAAAAATAATTTTTTTCATTTGCCAAGACTATCAAAGTAACTGTTTGCTCTTTGCTATGACCAAAGGAAACAGTGTTTGTTCCACTATCAACAAAAGGAATATATTTATGTCTCAAAGCGGCTGTTCCACGTGCACACACCCCCTCAGAAAGATGATTTTAAATCACTCTGAAAGGAATTCAGTATCTCTGAGCTGGATGCTCATTTCCTTAGAAAAGCAACAACAGGACGATTTTTCCCTCGTGCATCTCTTGAATTTGGCCCAGCACATGCTGTTGAACTGTTTTTCCTTCCTTTCCTCCCTCTAATGCAATTGCTTGGTTTCAGCTACTGTGAGCCTGACCTAAATCCCGCTGCGGTCCATGGAAAACCTCGCCCGGGCTAGGGTGAGCGTTAGCCCGTTTGTAACCCAGCCTTGCGGTAAAAGAAAAATGGAGGAGGAATAATTTTGGGACAGCTGGACTATGTCTGGTACCAGGCCTCTTCATTGCTTGTCTTTATTAGCTCATTAAGCACATAACAAGAGGCTACTGCTGTCTGACCATAGCAAACCTCACATACACGCTGTTTTCTCTATAAAAACACATTTGGACACTGTTGGTAAAACGAGCAGAACTCGCTGATGAAAAGGTTTTCTGTCTTCAATCATCACAAGGAAAGCTTGGTTGCTATGAATGTTCTTTAGGGCTTCGGCATACCTGGGGTGAAAATTTTGTTCTAAAAATGCAATAAAAATAACTGATTTTGATTATAAAATAAGAATAATAGTGCCACGCTCTTAGGTCCTCACTTAATCCAAACAGAAATCTAAGGACATTGGAAATTTTGTGTGCTTGAACATCAAATACGCCAAATGCAAAGAGTATTTGGCATCAACAATCTTGCATGAAGCAAAGAAAAACAAATGAGTTAATTTTTTGCTTTGGCAAACATATGGCCAAATTGATTTTCTTCTTCTGTGGGACTAATCTTAACGTATCACTGACATGTCAAGGAACTTCTGGTTTGTTGATCCTAGATTTGGACAAGTTTGGAATTGCTTGTAGTAGTAGTAGTAGTTATTTTGTCCCTACATCCAAGATCATTGTTTTCCCAGTAGGAATTAATGTGTCTTAATATGGAGGCTTAGAAGATTACCTGAGTGTGAGCAGGAAAAATATGTACCGAGTAGGTGGAGCTGGAATACAAAATCGTTTGTCAAAAGCTGTTTTTTCCTTTGCTTAAATAAACAGAGAGGTTAGTAATGTAAAAGCCCCACTATATGTTTGACTACGATGTTCAGAAAAAATTCTGGGTAGATAAGGAAGCATTGGTGTGATATATTATCATATTCTAACCCATCTCACCGCTACATGAATGTATATTTCAACTATTCATACCTGTAAGTATATGCATCCTACACATGTACATGAATATGTATTTATCCTTCCGTTGCTTGAATATCCACAGTTTTTCTTCCTGAAGTTTTATCCCCAAAATGCAAAACTTGTCTTCTATAACTGTTATCCTGTTGCTTGCTGCCAGTGTGTGCGATGCTCTAACAGTACACCCAAACACAAAACCACACCCGTAACGCGTATGTACACCCACCCACAAATACATACGATAGGAAAACTGAAGCTCTGAATTTTCCAAGTGCGGCTACACCCTTTTGAGAACTGTTTACAGCTTTTGTCAGTTATAAATGCATGTAATAGAAAGCCATTTCTCCATAAGAGTCTTGGGACCCAAAACACGGCATGGTAACACTGCTGCCATGTGCCATTGCATCTATGAGCATCTGTTGGACACACACACATCTGAGATTTTTATCTGTTTCTTTGCTTTAGGTAGGGACAGAAATAATTAATGCATCTCTAGAAATTGCTTTGAAAGACACTGTGCTATGTTGATTATCAACCCAGCAACACAACCCTTTAAAAACTGGAACTGATTAATTCCTGCATATATATAGTCCCATATGTGTGTACATGAGATGATAGTAGTATAAAGTGCTCAGTTAAGGCTCTTAACATGGAAAATAATGGAAGCGTCTCTGGTTCTCATGCAGACACTGCAGGTAGGATTTCAAGTAGTTCTTGGTTTCTTGCTGGTTCTGACATTCATTGAGACGTTCAGTGACTGGCCTCAGGAAAGCAGAATTAGATGAAGATGGCAATTTCAGTGTCCTGCTGAACGAGCACCACTTGTCATAACGGGAAAAAAAAAACCCAAAAAAAGGTTGCAGCTGAAGGCTGACCACCAAACACCAGGAAAATAAATTGTTTGATTTCCAAGATACGGTCAATATTTTCTTTTGTGAGAAGAAACAAGGATTTCTTCTAAAAATGAGTGCAGAAGACCTGGGAATGCTGCACAGAACAATACAATTGTAGGTGACAGGCTCATTATTTTGTTAACAGACGGATAAATCAAGGACTCCCTTGTTATTTTATTTTTGCAGTGTACTTTAAAAATACTCACACGCCCACTTAGTGCTTCCTCATCGATAACACCAGCAGCAGGGGGGAGACGGTGTCACCTTCCATAAACAGGTACTGTTGACATACGGCTTGTAAAATAGGACATTTTCAATAGGGTTCGAGCCAGCTCAGAGAAAAGGCGCAGATAACGTTGCCTTATCTGACAGTATTAGCCAAAAAATACGCCTGCGTATTTGAAGTCCCGTATTTGTCTGATCCACACATACTTTGTTGACACAGGGCCAAGACCAACAGCAGGTCTAATTGGTTGTACAGATCAGACAATGATGTTCAGGAAGATGAAAATAATATTGGCCCAATGAGATGTATGTGCTTTGTGTTTAAAGGTTGTTGATTTTCTGCTCCAGCTTGGGCTGGAGTCACAACAGCTGACCGCAGCCAGCACTTAAATGAGATTTAATGAAGCTGTTTGGCTCAGGGCAAGGTAACCAGACACACACACAGAGCGTGGATGAGAGAGCACTGTTAATGCTCAGTAGAGTCTTTCCAAAAAACCAGATTGTTTTTTCCTTAAAAACAGCATGGAGATGATATAATTCCTGAATTTTTATAAGGCCTTTCCCAGGGGTCTGGAGATGGTTTCATATGTAACAAACACAAGCTTGGAGAGAGGAAAATGCAGAATACTGAGAAACCCACCAAACCAGAGAGCGATTATAAGGAAAAAACTGCGGGGAGGGTTAATGCTCGGAAAAAAAGAGGGGAGAAGCGGTGGCATCACAGGTTTCCAAACCTCACTATACATATCTTACTCATGCAGCCAGTAGCCCAAAGCTCAGATACTGGGGTTAGCACTGTGATATTTCATCACACCGGAGTCATGTCTGTGCATGCCATTTTGCCTTTAGAAAACTCTGCCTCTAAAAACGTATCCTGCACTTTTTGTTGGGTTTCCAACCAATACTGGACTGTGTGGTTATTATATCAGTCCGACTTTCTTTAATTTTCCCCACTTCTCACCTATTCCCTGCATTGCTGATGGCTAAATCCCTCTGGAAATTCCCCCGCATTCGTCAATGAGAGAATAGGTTTTCCGTCTGCCAACACAACCCTCAGCAGATGGCAAAATACCTCATGTATTTACTAGGTGAAATATCTGGATTATTGTCACAGTATTCAAAAGAGGTATCCACTCATGTGTCAGCATTAGCTCTACCTAAAGATTAGTTAACAGGATAAATGTCTCGTAAACAGGAGTAAGAACAGTCTTTATGAAGAGAAGTAGCCCTTAGATCAAAGAGAACTCTGCTAAAAAGAAACGCCGAACTGCGACTGTTCGTATCTGCAAGGATTTTATCTTGCATGGATTTGCATCCCTTAAATTTCACCCTCTAAAATTAGTCTTAACCACCAAAAATTTGCCTGGCTCAGGCTCCAACTGTGGTTGAACCACCAGCTTCCATCCCTGAACAGATAAATTTGCCAAGGCTGTCTCAAAATTGGACACTGTTCATTAAAAAGTCAATCCAGTTTAGCTTGAAAGGTTCCATCTTACAAATGAGCATGAATCAAAAAAAAAAAAGCTTCATCCCAGGCCTCCCAAACTTGGTTATCCAGACAGAAGTCTGCCTCTTCTCTTATTTTCTATTCTGCTCTTTTTTCTTCCTTTTTTTTTTCTTTTAATCAGCGATTTTCGTAAGTGAAATTCATTGCTTTGAGGTTGGGTTTTTCGAATGACACACATTTCTAAGAGTCACTTGCCAAGAAACATCTGTAAAAGTATTTCTAGAGGTTTGGAATTTCCTAGCAGTAGTATGGAAGTTTGGTTGGTTTGAATCTCTCCCTCAGCAGGAGGAAAATTGAGCTCAACATGTTTATGAGTATAAAAGCCATCTGTTTGATAGGGATCCTGGAAGAAGGCTGGAGGTCTGACTCTGAGATGATGAAGTGAAAAAGAAAGGTTTCTGTTTCCTGTTGTTGAGAATTAATTATACTGTTAATAGTGTGTTAGAAGAAGTAGGAGTGCTTTAAGTGATTACTTAAGTTCAAAGAAATATATACGACTTTAACAAAAAGGTTTCCTGAAGTAAAATCCACCATAGCTTTTCAGTCAGTCACATACCTAAAAGCATTTGTGTACTGGGATGCTTCTCCATAAATGTACTCTGGCAAGGGGTTTTTCATCCCGTTTCTACTTGTTTGTGGACAAAATATTGGGATTTTTGAGGGAAGCGGCTACCTTATGTGCCTGACCATCACCTGCAGCCTTAAATTTATTTAAGTTCTCATGTAAATACCCTTGATTTCACCTTGCTCTTTGGTTGCACTTCGTGTAATCATTGATGCTTAGTGGCTTCCCTGGGATGCCTGGAGGGAAGGAGCACTATGAAATGGGATTCGTGCCTTCAGTGGGAGTGGAGGGGAGGAAAGAGAAAAGAGAGATCCCTCACCAGAACTGATAAAATAGTTCAACAAAAAAACCCCCATCCCAAAATCGTGAGTGAGAGCTACGCTGCTTGGAACCACTTCTTCAAGGCACCAACTCCCTCTGCTCTTTATAGCGGGAACCAAGGGAGATGAGGATCTAATTTTACCACTGGAGCTGTATTCCTCATGTGAGGTGAATTGACTCAGTAATCCCTCTCTAAGACATTATTTAGATATACTAGGTCAAAACTGTCTACTCCATTATGACTTTCTGGTGTTTTACAATAAAACGACCTAGCTGCCACATGTCTATAGCTTTGAAAACCACCAGCAAAGCACAGACTGTGGAAGCCACTATATACAGATGACTAAAAAAATCTGTACAGCACAGGGTATCTGCAAACAGGTCACTTGCAAAGTCTCCTGCATGGGGGATTTGCAGGAGAAAGACATCTCAATGCCCCTGAAAAGCACAGAAATCTCCTGCCCTCTTGTCCTCTGCCGTCGTGTTCGCAGCCCGAGCTCACTCCAGTTGCAGGATCGCTCTTTCAAAATGCAAATTCTCATTGCACAAAGCTGAATAAATACCGGCGGCGAGGGTGGACAGGTCTACTCTATTTCGGTACGCACTGGCTTTGTCCCTCCGTGCGCCGGCACGAGTACCAAGCTCGGGGCTTTTGGAGGGCTGCCAGCAGGGCGAGATGCCACCAGTATTTTCTTTAGTGCGTTGTAAACCCCAGGTGAGTTTTGACACCATCCGAACCCTTGGCGGATGTTCACTGCATTATATATGAACTGTTTGGAGCACGTTGAGTGGGGAGACTCCTGTAATGTCCAGAAGTATTTGGGTGTACAAAGAAAAATACAGCTGAGCTAACAGAGCTTTAAAAGACGCTGACTTGGGTGTTTGATAGCCCCTGCGTAAGGCTTGCTTGTCAACATTACCAGGCGAAATCTATGAAATCTATGCCTTCAACCTGAATACACAAGGAGAGCCAAAATAACACATTATGAGCGTTAATGCAGTTGAAAGCAAAACCGCATGTTTTCCAAAGGGTTTAAAAGCTCATTTGAAGTAGGGCAAAGGGTCAGGAAAGAAGGAGTCCCATTTATGTAGCTTTGGCAACTGTTTAAAAATGAAGAAGCCCCACTTAGAACATGTACATTTCATTATATCGCTGCTGCCCTTGTCACCGGCAGGAAAAGGGGAGATGCTCACCCTTGCTTGGACCCTGCAAACTGCGAGAGTTTCCCGACTTCTCCCAGAAAACACCCGAAAGAAACAGTTCTTTGTTAGGAGTGAGTGGAAAGAGCGCAAAACCCCAAATGATTTTTATTTTTTAAGGGTTTTTTTATGCTTAGGCAATAGGAAAAAAAAGGGCATGTTTAACAGTGCTGTGTAAAGGCTGTGTTAACTGCTGGGTGACCTGGTGTACTGGGTACTGGGCACCAAGAGCTCAGCACCTCCCGCTGCAGGACGTGAGGGGTTCAGTGAGCCGGGCTGGGGGCTGCACCGATGGGAAGGGGGCGGCGCGGGGCAGTCCTGCTCCTTGCTGCCTTCAGCTCTTTATCCCAGTCCCAGCAGGGACTTCATGGCTTTCTGGTCATGCTTTTGCTTTGGCCTTTGCCTCGTTGCACTCTTGGCATCTGTATTTCCCAACAAGTGATGTCTCTTGTAATTACAGAGTAAACTGTCCCCTGGCTCTGATCTGACCACTCAAATCCCCCTCCTGACTTTCTGCCACCCGTAGCATCTGAGGCACTGGTCTTTTTTGGGCTGTCCCAAATTCAGAGCAGCAGGGAATGAGGGACAGGCAGGATGTTCCATGTCCTATACCCTATACAACTCCTCAGTCTACAGCCACCAGAGACGACCAGGGTGCTTGGAGCAAACTACTTTGGGTCTGGAGAAGATCCATGAACCCGCAAAGATGTGTTGGAGAGAAGCCGTCAAGCTACCTGCCCCCCAGGACCATGGCAGCTTTCTTGCCAGCACACCTGGCTTGTAAAAATACATAAGGAACACCAACATTTTGCCCCTCAGGGACTGGTTTCCAGTAAGCGCAGCCTTTGGTGTGAATGTCTTGGTTCCATTTTAAAGGGCTGCAAATCAGCTGAGAGCTTGAGTCTGCTCAGAGTGAATTCTGCCCATCTCACTGTCCTGGGCTTACAACAAAACTTCATGTGTTAAAGGTAAAGTATTTGAAGCAAGTTTGCCTGCTTTTTCTCTTGGGATTTGGGGGAAAAAAAATGTTTCTATTAAAAAGAAACATATCCTGGTCTGCAGGCTTGAGCAGAGAGCAGAGGGAACATTTTTGTCTGAGGTTCGAGTTAAATCACTGGCAGGACATCACTGCTTTTTGAGCACTTTAACTCAGATCCAACAAAAATCTATAAAAAGCTGTTAAGTTGCAATGAAGGAGAGCCACAGTGGTAATGAGTTTACTACAGTCCTTTAGGGTAACCTCCAGACTACTGCACGGTGAGGAGTCTGACTGCCGTTCCCAGAGGGCGGGCAGGTATTGCTGCAATGTAAGGTCCCTCGTGGACCTCCAACCTACCCGTGTCCCTGCCAGAAACCCCAGAGCAGATCACGAGCGAATGTGAGGTGTTGATCTGTGTCTCCGTTACAACATTCAACTCTGTTCACAGGCTGGAAAGGGTCCTTGGCTGGAGCGGCAGGTTGGGCTGGTGGTTTCACGGAGATGAATAGCACTAAAGGTGAGAGAACTGGAGGGACAGACCATGCCGTGGATCAAAGCTCCCCAGGGAGTATCTGCTGGGCACCAACCAGACCTTTAGGAGGTCGGTGTCCTTTGTGTTCAACAGTATTTCATTTCCCTTTGACATATGCATGGGGAGAGGGATGAACCTAAATAACCTCGATTTTTTTTTCAAGAAAGCCAAAAGTTGTCAGACCTGTGGGCAGTGTAATACAGTGATCAGCAGCTGCAAAGCACCCCAGAAACTGGCATAAAAAAAAAAAAAGGAGGTGAAAAAGTCCAATGGTGCATCAGAGCTGGCTGCAGATGCCACTTCTCTTAGCAGGGTGGTGTGAAGACCCCTTTGCTCTGGGGCTGTGAGCAATGTAAGAGCTTTCGGAGGCCACAGACCCTCCTAGTAATGCAAGTGGTGGGAGAGGATATTCCTTGAACATCATGCAGAACCTCAGCCTCCTAATTCAGCTTCTCCTCTCTCCTGTGGGTACTTTATAGAAACTGGAGTGGCTTCTGCTACTCAGTGCCATTCAATCTGCCAAATCAATCCCAGTATGGAATTGATTTAAATTTTTGTTGTAATATAGAAAAGGCTCTGAATCTGGGGACATTTGGGGATTTACGGCTTCAGAAATAATAAGGCGGCAGGACAACCCACAGGTTGCATCCTCTACAGCAGTCCAGAGGGATGTCTGAGATGTTCCAGCTTTATTTATGCAAGAAGGGGAGCACTGGCAGACAGGCTTTGTAGATACTGAGACTGGTAAGAGAGTGACAACGAAAGCTACAGTCGGTGGTGGCAGCTCCAGAGACGTACTGGCCTCTCACTTACACGTGGGTGCACCTTTTCTGCGAGCCAGAGCCATTCGACTTCTTGCAGCAGCAAACTCTTTTCCATGCCAACATTTCCCTCTTGCTTTTGAAATCAGAACGACTTGAGGGTCTTCACATGTGAGAGTCTAAGTTAAATATTGACTAAGAGGTTACATATGAGCTTGAGTGTTTTTAAAAAATCTAAGTGAATCCCGCAGGGCAAGTTTAGGGCTCTAAAATGGATTCAAGTAGAATAAGGGATGTATGAGTTAGAGGCATGGAAAAGGTCTCAAATGGCAGATGAGTCAGCAAAAAACAGAGATCACGAGGATGCAGAAATAACATTAGGGATATAAGGAAACTGGAAGTAGAGATAATTTTCCTCTACCAAAGTAAGGAAAGAAAGTTTATCTAATATTCCCCTAATTACTCCTCCCCAAATATTTGTTGGTTGATTTGCTTTTCCCTTCCAAAGCCTCAACAGCCTGATTTTATTTTCCTGGCTATGTGGAGAACCAGGAACACCAGTGATATGGATTCCAACATGAAATCCTACTTGCTGGCTTGAAAACCTATACCTGGTGTTGAAGGGATACAAGCATCAATTTTTATTAGAGATTTATTTGCTACTTTTAAGCCATGAAGGAAGTCTGCTACGAAGTAAAAACATATGTCCTGTGAAAAATACTGATGTGCACAGATAATGCTGTACATCGCTTGGGTACTGAGCAGATGAAAACGGTCAGAAAGCCATTAGCAGGGAAGGACAAAGTAATTATGAGACCTGTTGCATTAAAGAAATCGTAGTTGAACCTCTTCTGTTCACTTTTTGCTAGTCTGCCTTTCAAATAATCCTTCTGTGACACACTAATGATGGACTCCGAGTCTAAAGGAGGGAAACCAGAACATGTCAAATCTTCCCAAGTAACATATATACAGTCTATTTGTGTGAACACAGTATATGAGTGTATACATACATGTAACATAGAAGTATATATGTTGAGGTTCAGTAAATATCTACTGACACACTGCTCTTTCTGGTAGTGAGCACAGTGGACTGATGCAAGTGTACATTCAGTACATCTTCACATCTTTATCTTTGTTTTTTTCTCCACTCACAATATTAAAAATGGGAAAACAACATTTGAAATATTGTGGTTGTAAAATTAGAGAGCAGAGGCGGTCTTTTCTTCTGATTAAGAGTGACCTTTAGTATAAAATCTTATAAAAACACAGAAAAGAAGTTTTGGTCATTTCTGCACCTAGCTACAGAGAAAATCAGCAATGCCTAGGATTTCATGTGTTTTTGATTATCTTTTCCGGCTCATTCTTTGTATTAAAGTTCATTTTGAGGTTTGACTCATTCTCCTTTTGCCTCTGCTGTTTTGGTTCTCCTTCAAAATTGGGGTGGTTTGGGAAGCATTTTCTCCGGAGCCCTTATTGATGGAGTGGCGGGGCCTTTTCCTGGGGTGGGTGTCGCTGGGCTGGCAGTGGGGACGAGGGATCGTGTCTCACGCTGAGATGGGGCGGCACGCACATACCCTCGCCCCGCTGCTTTGGAGCTGACGCAGCTCCCCGGGGAAGCCAGAGATGTATCGGTTGTTAGTGCCCCATCTGAAAAGTGCAGCACAGGGTATAAATGTTAATATAAACATCTATTAATATCAGCTGAAAGTGTAGTGCAAAATGCTTGAAAAGCTTTCGTGCGCTTTTTTTGCTGGTGGTTTTCTCCCCTGTCTTTCTTTCTGACAAACTCTGTTGATAATCTCCAGGAGCAGCAGAAATCACGGGAGAAATGGAAGGAAAGAAAGTTTTTTGGATGAAAAACTTTCAAATCACAGAAGTGAATTTATATAAGATTTCCACTTCCTTTTAGGTTAAACCCCCTTTTAAACCAAGGAGCTACACTGTCAGTACTGGATCCAAATTCAAACCATTCCAAGCTGGCCTAATTAAAAAAAAATCTCCAGGGCTGGTGTCAAGGGAGCGTTCAAAAGTCTAAGGACAGAGCCTATCCCTTCATCAGAAAACAAAGAGAAACCCTGAATATGTATGAAGATGGTGAGGAGCTTTCCCAAGCGCCCACTCCTCTCCTTGGGAAACCAAAAAGTATCAGCTTTAAATCTCGTTGGTGCGTTTGTGAGACACAGGCAGTCATTGTACATGAGACCTGTGGTATTAATCACCTCTAGATTTCCCTTTCCTCTTTCTAAAGAGGGGATTTTCTTTTTTTTTTAATGTCAATAAATAGTCCTGCCTGAGATTAGACTGTCAGGGACATAATGCCAGGAAAAAAGCTGAAATGCCCCAAACTCGAGGACCCTGACCTGTTTCCAGAGCCAGTGCTCAGCGGGTGCAGGTAACTGCTGTGGTTTTGCCCCAAATGCTACAAAACCTGCTTTATGGCACAGCTGAAGAGAGTGATGGTCCCACCGGTCGGAATACGCAAACAACTCCAGATTAAAAGAAGCCAGATCACCTCCCAAACCAAATATTGAATTAGGTTTGGGATTTCTTTTTCCATCCACTTTTTCACCTCACATTTGTGCTGCTCTCGTCTCGGCTGTGTCACTGGCTTCTTTGTCCCCACGTCCTGCGAAAGCACTGAATACCTCAAGCTGTTGTTTGTGCTGAGATTTCTGGTCTGCTTTACCTGTGGCATTAATTCAACATATCACCAACAAATAAGCTCCTGACCATAGACGAATGAGTGCTTAGGTGTCTTTTGGACATATCCTCGCAGTAACATTCTTTTTGGCTGTGTACTTGCTTGGTATGATTCGGCTGTATGTCTCAGGGAGAATAGATGTTTTTTTCCTGCGTATTTTTTCACGCGGCTGTGAGTTACAGTATCCTGCGTGGCAGAGCGGAGCAGTTAGGGGTGACCTTGCAGAGATTTTCATTAGGACGTTGAACATCCAGAAAGTTTGAGGCTAATCCTGCTCCTGTCCTACTCAGTGCCACTCGTTTTAGTACGAACCAGAAGGAAGGATTATACCACATGGGAAGAAAAAAAGAAAACTAAAATGTATTTGAAATTTTCAGAAATGACAGATCAGGTCAAAATTTGATTTCTTTTTAGAAGAGGGGGAAAGGGAGTGTTTTTCTGACTACCAGAACTTACCTTGTGTGCTCGGTAACTGGATTGACAAAGATATCCAACCTGGAGCAATCTTCTTTCACCTCCTTGTGTTTTTTTTAATGGGACATGAGAAACTGGCCCCTTGAATTATGACAGTTTTGTGACGGGACAACATTTTCATGCTACCGTATTTTAATATCCTTCTCAACAATGACATCTTCTACTCATTAAAGGTAGGTCAGTGAGTGAATCTAATACCATATTTGTGGAAACATAAGGAGCTGAAACATGCCCTTGGCTTTTCAGGAAACAGAGGTCTTTCAGAAATGCCAGAGAAATGAGATTCTATTTTTCCAAGGCATCAAATTTTTTTAAAGCAACCCAAAATGTGCGTAATCATATTATAGGCAATCAGGGTGCTATTCAGCTACTATATCAAACAGGCATGTCATTAGCACAGCAGGCTAATTGCTTGAGCTTTCCTTGACCTGGGACTTCAACATTAAGGCTCTGGGTGGCCAAGCGATTTTCATAATTTTGTCTGTACTCCATGAGTCTAGAGGAAATCAAGGTCTGTGATTGCTTTGGTAATTTTCCTTTCAGAACAGATTGCTTGATTTGACATTTTAAGTACAGTATCTTGTAACTCGCAAGCAGGGGAACCTTTCAAAGAAACTGCTGTGAGTGCAGTCTCCTGTTTTCCTTGCTAAAACACCCTTCTGTGTCTTTAGAAGACTTATCTTTGTGAGAACACAGCAGCAGATCATGAGAATTGAATTGCCACTGAGATAAGGTCATGTTATGCAGAAATATGAGCTCCTTAACCTCTGATCTTTCCCCCTACTTCCAATTTTGTAACCTTTTGCTGCATGTAGTTCACAGGGAAGTCAGGAGAAACGTCTGGATTCCTCTTGGTTTCTCTATCAAGAAAAGCATAAACTTACTTTTTTCGTCATCTTAGGCTTTTTGAAAATCCAGATTGTGCTTTATTACAGCTTTTTAAGTGGCTTCCGCCGAAGAAAATCTTTGTCCAACTCCCCTGACATGTTGATGACAGCCGTCTAAAATATCTGCCATTCCTAAAACCATGGTCAGAAGAGAATTTAACTTCTGACTAGATCAGTAGCCAACAAAGTCAGCTGTTGACATTTAAGCAAAGGTTTGGGATAAGATATTGTGAAATGGCTGCATCCTGAAAGCCACAGAAGGGAGCGGAAGTCGGCAGTAAACTTGAATTAGAGTGGTCTTTTGACCAGAAATCCAGTGTGAAATCTCAAGTCAACCAAAATCAATGGAGCAGGCTGTGATCAGTGTTACACCTCTTGCTGGAAATCAGTTTGAACCCAATACTGGGTTGAGAGCTTCCATTTCCTCTGTGTGTAAGAGGGGCAAGAAACGAGCCCGAGCCACCTTAGCTCCCTGCGGTAGGTGCGGAAAATGAGGAAAACGCTTCCAGTTTTCCGATGTTGGCAAGGTGATTTGCAGAAACAGAAAGAGCAGCTCAGTTTAGATGTCTCTCACTTGTCCTCAAATGACTCGGTACTTCCAAAACTCTGAGTGTTCCTCCTTTCCCCCTAATGTCTCTGCTAGTATGCAGTAGGCTAAGAAATAGGAAAACAAGGTGTATGATCTGAGAACACATCTAATAGATAGTAGGCTTTAAAATGACCTTGAGCAGCTCGGCCAGCCATTCACCCTCTTTCCTGCTCTCTTGCCCCAATATCTGAACTTTTTCAGGGAAATGGGGAAGTTTGCATCCACACTACAAAATCTGCAATTGGAGTTAAATGTGTATAACATACAAACAAATTCTCACCTTCTTTCTATTAGTTAAATTCCACTAGTAGAAGAAGAATTTTAATAACTGTTATAATCTCTCTTTTCTTGCCCTTCCCTAAGAGCAATTTGGTTGGAAAGTGTATTATGCAGACCCGTTTTTCAAAGTGGTAACATAGAAGGAGGAAAATTACTCTCCTGAAAGCTTTGTAAAAATCGATGGCTACTGAATAATTGTTTTAGTGTTTAAAGCTGTGTGGCAAGGTCACACAGAGACACTTACTGTATGGGATTAAATCTGAAAACTTGCATTGTAACGTTATTTCATAGTAATATTTTGCAATTCCTGATTTGAATCTTTGTGGTTTACCAGTTCGCTAATAACTTCTTGAACTGGAAATGAAGTGTTTCTAGGAACTTTCCATGATCTTCTTCAATAAGGCTTACTAAACACAGGATGTTCTTTATGGTTTTAATTTCATCAACATTTTAAAAATATCGGTTCCACAATGAACAACCTATGGTGTTCCTTGAAGCAGGAATTTTCTGAGCTAATTTGTAGATGGCAACACTGGAAAAGGTGTCTATCTTTTTCTCAGGATTGATCCAACCAAGAGTCAAGAGGGCACATTTAAAGCTTAGAAGAGATTTAGTTGCAGGTGGACTATTGTAAAAGATTGAATGCCAGGCATGGCCAAATGAAAATCTTCACTACAGGAAACACATATTCCCTGGTCGCTGCAGCAATTCTAAAAATTACTGAGAGTACAGCAAAGGGGACTGGATACACAAGGGACTTTGTTGATTCAGACTGTTTGGAGAGATATTACATCACCTGCTTGGTTACTTCCCTGGTACACGTGAGCTGAACTGGAAGCTGGATTGAACTTGTGATCCTGACCGGAGATGCGGGGATGGGCATCGCGCTGTGGTCAGCTGTAGCGTGTGTGCACAGCCAGAGCAGCTGGTTGCGTGAGCATCCCTGGTGCGGATGGAGGCAACGAGCTATAGCTGTGTCTCATTCAGTGTTGCATTGCCTGAAAGATGCACAGAGACTTCCAGTCCGCTATTTTCCTGATCCTGCCCCTCGAATATAAATACACGTTTCAGATATTTAGTTCAGCAGTTCAAATGAGCCATGGCGCTATCAGTTATTTGATCTCTATGTCTAAAATCTTATCCCATGAGAGGCTCATGTTGCACATAGTGAGAACGGTTTATCCTTTGGTCTAACAAGATAATCTTATAGCTCGAGCAATAAAGCCTTGCAGCTCTGGATCCAGAGGTACAAGAGGTCTCCAGCTCTCAACTGGAGCTCTTTTATGCAGAAGAATATAAAACCAAGCACGTGTATGCTGTGCCTTGGCAAGGGGAACACGCTCTCTTCTCCAGGCGACATGTGAGTCTGCTGCTCTTGCCACTATCTTAGACAGTCATCTTCTCTGTAGGAAGAATGGATTTAATTATATCACAGTTTCCAGTTTTATTAATGCTCAAACAATATGAGCATTAAAGTGAAATAATATGCCAAGTACTGCAGAGGCCACTGAAACGTTTCCTGTTATTGTGTTGTAATGGAGATTGCAGTAACACAGAGCCATTCCAAATGACTGCAGCAGAAAATGTCTCTAACCCTCTCCAAGATCCGCAGCTCAGCAGAGCTCTCAGCACTATCGCTTTTGACAATAGAGTTTCTAGGAATTAACATCTGAGGTGGCAAAGAATTTGCCTAGGAGGACTGGGCAGAGCTCAGGCACTTCCCTGCTTTCTGCAAGCCGTTGCAACGAAAAGCAGACCTCATCTGGCAGGGCCGAGAGCTGCATTTGATAAAGGGCTACAACTTTCCCTACCCACAAAGAAATGACCGAGCTCATGAGCAGAAGTTATTGACAAATATAGGGCATAGAAAAGCCACTACTGTTACGAGAGAGCTCAGCTGGGTGGCAAATTTCTTGTAGGAACTGGCATTTGTGCCCACTTTGCCAGAGGGGCTGTGCTGCCGACACAACAGTATTACTCAAGAGAAGAATGACATATAGCAGTGGCTGTGATTCCCAGCAATGTTCTTCTTGGAAGAGGAAACCAGCCATCCACAGGCCATGCGTGTGAATTTTTATACCAGCTCACAGAATTATTTACTCCATTTGAAGTGAGCAAATTAAAACGTTGCTGTTTAAAATCTGCTGGCAGCCACTGCTGATTTTGGGTTCCCTCTCAGTCCAGGTGTGGAACCCATCTGAGATCCTTACTATCAAATAATTTCCAAAGTAGTGGTTGTACTAGGGAGAGATGCAGCTGAATTTCACTGACTTCAATGGCAAAACCCTGTGGGGACAGGACTTCCCGCACTGTGATTTAACCAAATTCACACATGCAACCTCTAACAGAGAAATGTGTCTCTTCTACGTTTTAGTCCCGTTCTTCTTCTACACTACGACGTTAACTGAATCTCTGCCTTCTCTCTGACCTTTTTTATTCATTCACCTTTAAAGCAATGAAAATGGATCATTCAATCATTTCAGCTCAATGTGTTGTTCTGGAACGAATTCAGGGAGACATCCATGAAGATTGTTTCCTGCCATAGACAACAACTGGTTTCTATGCGCATGCTCTCGTGATGATTTTCCAAGGGATTTAGGTTCAGCAAGAATAAATTACAGGCCTTTGAAAATAGCACTGGAATACACGTGAAAATTACAGTGTTCTCATCTATTTACATGGAGACTCTTTATAAATAATGAGTCAGTGGTTGCTCTATTGTGAACTGCCTCGATTGCCCACAAACCTTTTGATTTGTTCTTTTGGATTTCTTGTCACTACCTTAGCTGATGGCTTAAACCATCATTTCACAGAATGAAGCTCCAAGTGATAAACAGAAACCGAGCTGGTTACAAAAAGTGAGCTGTTCGGAGAAAAAAAACCAAACAAATTTAAAGTTTGATTAGTCATTTTACAACAGTCAGCCCTTGGCCAAGTGGTAACTGGTGTCAAGGCTATGCAGGTGAATTTGCTGTCACAGGAGAAAACAGCGAAGCAGGCTCAGGTTATACATTTATTATAACATGTTCGATTTATAAGATACTTTGGAACACCTGAGGTAAAAACAGACACCTGAGACACCCCAGTGCCTTTGGACACTTCCAGAACATCCGTAATCTATGTTTCATCACTGCTGGGAGGTGACAGGTTTTTTGTGCAATTGGGAAACTTGGTAAGAGACTGTATAAGATTTGCTCTCTGTAATAAGTCACTTAATTGCCTGCACACAGAAGTGCATCTCATTTTTGCTGTTTCCCTTCTCATATTGAAGTACCACAGAAACGCTGTTTATGGACAAAGAGTGAAGAATTAATCCCTCAAGCACTGACAACAGGGAGGGGATTTAGCCTACTGCTGGATTTTTGTAAATTGTGAATAGTACAGGAATTAACTCTGCAAAATACACGCTTACAAATGTAAGACATAAGAATTTATGTCTTCAGCTGAAGATAGAAAGTACATACAAAGAATAAATTTCTCTAAATCCTCTCTCTTTCCAGCTGGACACTTACTGGGATTATGTAGTCAGTGCTGCACTTCAGGACAGAAAGAACTGGAAGGCAAATCAACTACAGACAAAACTGGCAGAAAACTGGGAGATAGGCATGCGCATGGGCAATAGAAATCACACTTAAGAAAAAGGGGGAAAAAATCATGAAAGAGAGCCAGACAGCGTACAGTAGTCTTAGTGTTTGCACTGGTTAAACCCCTTTTATCTCACATTCATAAACACAAGCTCTCTATATGATATAAAACACATTTAGCTGTCATTGAAATGCTGTGATTTATGGAACAGGGCTGTCCCTAAGAGGGTAACAACACTTGGTGCTTATTTTGGCAGGTGTACTAATTCAAACTGCTGAGCGGCTCAAAGAACAGCTAATGCTAATGACAAAAGGTTAATGATATTCTTTTCTTTTCCCTTTTTTTTTTTTAATATTGGAAATATTTGTTCAGTTTAGGCACTGCTTCATATGTGACCCCAGCTCTGACTAAACAGATGTCAGCTCACTTTGCATTTGGCAAAGGCAGCATTTGAAGAAAATATTATTTTAGTTTCAAACATGACTAAATAACCATCAACATCACCGGGCTAATGAAGAGACATCTACAGACCTTTGCCTTTCCTTCATGTTTGCATTTAACAAGCAATAATTAATGACCTATTTCCCCAGTAAATCGGAAATGACACAGCCAATAGAAAAACCAGCATTAAATATATTAACTTCTCTATTTATCTATCGGTTCTGGGATACATTTTACAATTTCTCCATAGTCCTTTAAGGCACTTGTTACCTGAGGCTTCTTCTGGCTTAATATATTTGTAGACTTGTACGTCACATCTTCAATGGGCCTATGCTCTCTGCTGCTTGCTAACTCTCTAAGTTATCTTATTGATAACTGCATGTTTTGTGTGTGTTTGTGGGGTTCAGCTAACTGGTCCTGGGGAACAACAGCCGGTGGGAGTGAACCAGGGATCTTATCCTCTCCAAAAATATGTTTTTTTAAAAAAGAAACAGCAATGTAGCTTGGCATGGTTGCAGAAGCTGACCTGAGCTGGTCTGAACATGGAGATGACCACTCTGTCCTTCCCATGGCATGGGAAACCAGACCTGAATCAGGGTAACCCTGAGCCCGGTTTGGAGAGCAGGTGAGAGGAGGAGGCCACGTTCCCGGACAGTACGTCTGTCATTCGTTAAACCACATGCCCAGCCTGGATTCCTTTTGTTTGGTATGATCATCTTTCACTGCCTGCCTTACGCTGGTGGTGATCTATGTCAAGCATCTGCCCATCCTACCCTGGGGGCAAGGAGGTGTAAGAGAAAGCCCTGGGAGCTTTGCATAGGGATTACTTACTGGGTATAGCACTGGGAAAATAATAAAAAAAGAGGTTTTAAGCCCTTTTGAGAGCTTCAGATGACAGATCCCTCAAGATGCAATGCTCAGAGAGTCCTCAGAGAAGTCCTGTACTCAAACACAACAAGGCCAGTCATCTGCCACAGGACAAAAATCTCACACGCAACACTATCAAAAGCAGCAGAAAAGTCCAACAATAACAACAAAGCAGCAAAATCCTGGCCAGCAGTGGAAAGTAGGTCATTTTGAACGCATCCAAGAGCCGTATCTCCACAAAGAGCTTGGATGGAAGCCAGAAAGACATTTGTCAAATTAATCATGGAAGATCAGGTGCCCGTCCCCCTCCCTGCCATCTCATGGTTAACCTTTGACACAAAGGCAGGTTCGAGACAGACTCCTAATAAGTGTGATTTTTCCTAAATATCCAACATTATTATTATTGTTTTCTAAACCACAGTGTTATTCACAGTGAGGACTATGTTTGCTTCGCTCAGCCAAGTTCTCTCTGATACCGGGAGGGGATCTGGGGGACTGGTTACACCACTGACTCTTCTGGCTCTTGCTATAACCCAACACATGCAAAACTGCTTTAAGGTTCAGCTCTGGTCCCAGCTAGGCCATGCTGAGAACGAGCAGAGAATCAGGGTGGCTCTTAACATCACGAACCAAACCTGTCCCATGCTTGATTAGAGCTGCAAAGCCCTGCAAGCAATTGCAATGGCTTGGTAAATATCTTATGCTAGGACAATTGTCCACTGGAAAAATCATGTTAGATTACCCCTTTTTTATGGTCTTTGAATAGGGCTGTATCTGGAGCGGTTGGATTAGGAACAGTAGAAGTGAACAAAAAGTCTCTGGGATTTAATGAGTAGATGTTTGATCAGAAAACTTGAGTCCATCAGCTATTTGCTAGGAAGGAAAGAAAGAAGCCTGGAAAGGATTAGGAACAGAAAGACCACTAGACATGAAAAATGGTATTTTTAAGTTATCAGAAGAAGAGGTCCTCAAAGTTTACACAGAGAGTTTTAAAAGTAACATCACAGCAGGACTTGATAAGTAAAATGTGTGTCAATTTAACTTCTTTTTCCCCCCCACCATTGGTCAATATTTCCCGCCCACCAAAGTCAAGAGTTATTTTGGCTTTACTTTGATTTTTTTTGAAGGACTCCTCTCTGAGAAAGATGCGTAGATGATAAAATATGTTAGAGGATGACTAAAGCATTGGATGAAAAAATAGATTATGGGCACAGGGTGTAATATCTGGTAATGCTGGAGACCGTGGATGCCTAGGAAAGAAAAAGACAGGCTGGTCATTTTACTCAAGAGCAAAGAGAAGGATGGAAATCTGGATGCCGTAAGTGAGGTTTGGTCCAGGAATCGAAATCCATAAAACACATTAGCTCTAGGGTGAACGTAGAAAAGAGTCTAGTCCAGGTTAGCCAAATATCTGTGGCTTCAATAGAAGCCTTTAGGAAAATATGCAGCCACTAAACCATTTTTATTCAATGTCTTCCAAACATAAAACACTCTTTTAGCTGTTAAAGGCTAGTCTTTTACCCCCACCTCTCCTGACCTGCCTTACAGGGCTGAGTCAGGAGCAGAATATAGAGTAATGAAAATCGCCATCTGCTTTTCCAGCCCCCATGACCCCGGTAACAGTTGTCATGCACTGGCCACATTTCTTCCAGCTTGTCCACCTAGGTAAGAAAACCTGCAACACTGAATTCACTCTGTGTTAAAGAAAGGTGAAAATAAAAGAGAGTGGTTTGCGTGCAGCTTTTTGCATGGAAAATCCCAGAGTGAAGTGTTTGTTGCCTCTTTGAAGGAAGATACATCTCTAAATCACTGTAACTAATAATTGTGTGATATTGAAAGAGCGCAGAATTTACTGGTGCAATGGGATTACTTTTGTTAAAGCAATAATGCCTCATTTGTTCTTATGACAGAGCTTTACAACAGTTACACAGGCAAGTCTTTAACATCCATCAACATTACTGTCTGGATTGTATTATCTAGGAAATCCCAGAGTCACTAGCCTACAGGTTGAATTAGCTGCAAATTCATTTCAGATTAGAATCCCTTTTGTAAATGCCCAAGTCACTCAGGCAATACCTCAGAGAAAGCAGGGGGATGTTATTGAATTTTGTGTTAATAATTCTTTCCCAGCCTTTTTCTTTTTTTTCGGTAACCACTGCTACTTGAAAGGCATTAAGGCATTAAACTGACTTTAAAATAACAGCAGCAAACACTTTCAAAAAACCCAAACAACCCCCTTCCTTTGTGTCCTTCCTGCAGGAATGAAAACCTTTCAAATACAGCTTACAGTGTATCTGTCCCTCATTTCAAGTGTTTCAAAACCACATCAGTGCACAGGCCCAGAGCCAATCACTCAAAGACTCTTTTCCATTTTTTGCGTATGGTTCTGCGATGGGTTTCTCGAGCAAGCCTTGCCCAGGTACCTCCCGTATACTTGCCCTTAGCCAGCGCACCTTGGCTGGATGTCATCTCGCAATGCACGGAGCAACTCAACTCTTCTGCCCTCTGCAGAGTGGAAAGATCTCAGGAGGGATGAGATGATCGCTTCCCTTCTGACATAGTTCTTTGTGTGAAAGGCTGCTTTTGGGGGGCTTGGGTGTTTTTAGACGTTGCTGCAGTGTGCATGAGAATTAAACCAAGAATAAGGACCTCATTGCAGTTGTTCTGGTCTAAATGTAGAACAGTATTGCTGATCAGCTCTGGATTTAGCCTGGGATGCATTTGGGTCTCTCTAGAATTTGCTTGCCAGTGGTATTCCAGCAAAGAAGCCTGCAGGCAGGAAAGAGTGAGCATTGGAGAACGAAGAAAATGAAGTTTGAACTCCAAACCACAAATATTCACAACAGAATCCTGATTCGGAGGATTACACCAAGCCAACCGCAGGGCAGAGCCGCCACCGCGTGACTGCTCAAATGTCACCTACAATGTTTGGATTACGAATCGTCACCGCCGAACTCCTCCCAGGCAGTCCTCAGGCGGAGATATCTTTGACAAATAACTCTGAACAAAGGCTGTATCTGAAAGTTCACTTGTTGCCCACATTATTCATGTGAATCGTGTGCTCAGCATCTTGTTAAAGAAAACAGAGAAAGCCAAATGAAGGAGCAGATCCCTACCCTGAAGTTCTTCTTAAAGGATTCCTTCTGTACAAGAGAGCTAGAGCTTGGTTTAAAGGCCCCGTTAAAATCTGTGTTGATAAAACCCAGGATATTGCCATTTTGATTCTTTACATTTCTAACCTGCTACGTTACCATTTTTTATGTACTGCATGCTGCTACCCTCTGAGAAATAAAAAAGAAAAAAAACCTCCTCTCTGTCCTTTTCATAAATTAGTTTAAGCTTTAACAAGACGGTTTTGTGTTCTGATTGAAGAAATAGACATTATTGTGCAAGAAACTATTGACGCATCTGTTTAACTTGAGACCTGTGCCGACGTTCCAGCCTGTTCTCTCTGAATGTGGGTCTCACCAATTTTTCCTACCAAAAGTTAATGAATTCTATTAATCCTCAGAGCAGGTTTTAGCCTGTAATTAATGACAAAGCTGCAGATTTCCTTCCCCAAAGAGCAATTGTTCCCTGGTTTGGTAAGTGTGTGTTTCAGGTGAGGCACCTTGTTTTCCGGGGACCGTAAAACCCCAATTCCTACCCAAAAAGGAGGTCTTTGTGACTGCCACCCCCTCCTGAGACACGCACACTTGCAGACACCGAAATAATGGCTATTTTAGCCTGTCATTCTCTGCAGCCAAAACCTCACCTCTGTTCACCGGGGTCTTTACATAACCTGACCTCCAGAAGCCAATTACATCTGTTTTCTTTGTGCTCATGTGTTTCTAGTATTGACACCAACTTCACTTTCAACAAAGGGTGGGTTCCCATGAACTCCATCCTTTATTACCAGCTGGTTCTTATTAGAGATTAACCAATAAAAAATGAGTAATACAGTCAGCAGTGTGTGCCTACATGTAGCACTTTTCCATGTGTTTCAATTTACCAATCAACCAATAAAGCCCTGCCCTCCAATGAACTGCATTCCATACCTCACATTTTTTGCTTATTTTGATAAATGTAGCTTTTCATAGATAAAAAGGGCAAGAATCTGGCTAACACTGTCTACTGTTAGCTGGAACACTGATGTTGGTTAGATGAATTAGAGAATGCTACTTGATCTTTTCTCTGACAGCTTATTATGCCTTGGTTCCTGGGCTTCTAAAATTTCTCTTGCAAAGCTCCCTGTCACTGTGCTTAGTTAAAACTTGTCAAAAAATTAACGAACCCAATTTCAAGCTTGTTTTGCTTATTTCTCTCAGCACCGAGCAGGCAGTGGAAATTCTGAAAGCATACACTCCCCTTGCTGCTGTTGCAGAGGTTTCTGCAAGCTAAAAATTCCTTATGCAGCGTTATGTGCGGTATTAAAAGGTTGAAACCAGAAAACGGCAGTTCATAAAATGGGTCATTTCTAGTACAAACTTTTGGGAGGGAAAGTACAAAAAGCAAACGACAACTTAATGGATTCCTCAATGAGAGAATCTGGGAGCATGCTTGCAAAGTTATTCTTTGCCACCATATCTCCTCTCCTGAAAACCCTTACACACATACTTTATTTCAAGCATTTAAGCAGTTGCACTGAGGCCAGTAAATAGCTCACATGCTTCAAAATAAGTACATGCATAACCGTTCACTACTTTTCACCGTTTAACAGGAGCAGTTGAAGCCCTGACTGAGCCTCTGGTGTCAGCGGAGAGAGATCATGATCCTCGCTAGGACCAGGCACGCGAGCAATGTCGGCAGGACTGTGTTGCCCTTCTCAGCCAGGAGAAGAGCCTTTGATATAGCAATGCTGAAGTGTTAAACTTGCAAAGTTTTATTTCGACTCCTTTGGCACATGAAGAAATTTGAATTTCAGCAAGTTATCCTTGCTATCGGCACAATTTTAATAAAAACGTGCCCTACTTGTGCCAAACCGTGCTCCATGAAGGACTACCCACGTCTCCCACCCGTAAAGCAATCCAGGTGGTGTGAATGTTATTCGACCCTTTAATTCTCCTAAATAGACCTTCCCTTTGACACCGAATTCTGAACTTGGCTTCATCATCACTTTTCAGCAGGAGAATGAAAATACAGTAAATCTTTCCATTAAACCAAGCTGCTGAAAATGGAGCGTTATTGTTTTAAGGTAGTTCAAAGCAGGCAGAAAAACTCTCTGTAAAAACAGGCACGAACTCCTTAAACCTCTCGAAGGTATAAATGTGCTAAGTCCATGCCTCTGCCTCTGATTCCTTCGCTACCCTTTTCACATTGCTGGCAGGGAAGGTTCAGCCCGTAAGAGCACACGATCCAGAAAGTCACTGAAAGTTCACCACACAAGATACGGAAACGTGACCTTGGTACCACCCAGCTATCAGCAAACCTGGGATTTCCCAGGGCATCTCAGAGACATCTTAACTCTCTTACACCTTCATGATTCCAGGTACTAAAACCACTGGCCGTCTGCTTTAAGATGACAATCAAACTAACAGCTACAAACCCTCATCTAGTCCTAAACACGTGGGGGCTTTGCACCTGAATATACTATAGAACAGTTACTACAACTTCAGGAAGCAACCATCATGAAACACCAACTGGAAATACATGAAATACATTCAGTGATGCCTTGAGCTTTTTCTTTTCCTTTGGGTACTTTTAAGGGAAACTCTAGTCCCGTTGGAGTTAAGGACAAACCTTTTACTTCCAAGGAAGCCCCAGCAAAACAGGGGAAAGTGTGGATTTATGTCCCTACAGAGAGTTTTGGCTCTGCGTGAAGCGCTCCCCTGAACTGCCAGCCTTGAAGACAAGATTTCCTTGCTGGCTTCTCTTCCCTTGCCTTCTCCTAAGGCGCAAAATGCTCCTTCTGGGTGTTCTTCTCAAAAAAGCGCAGCCTGTTTCCCTGCAGTTGGTATGACAAATAACCAAGGCCAAGCTCCTGAAAGCATATAGTGATGATGAACCTATTGCAACTTGTCCAGGCACTGAGTTCCCCTGCTGCTGATGGGGTCAAACAAGAGAGATTGGTCCATCTCCCTGGTGCTTTTCAGAGTGAGGTGATGTGTTCATGGAATGAAATTCTTCGTTTCTGGTTGCGGTTAAGGGAAGAGGAGAGGAACAGGCTATTTTCCATCCGATACCCCTTCCAGTACAATCCTTGCTGGTGAATTTGCATCCCATGCCCAAGATCCCAGAGCGTTGCTGCAGTTTTCCACGAACCACGTGCTTCCAGCTCCCCAGCAAGCGTGCTGAAGCTATGTGCCACAGCTTCCTCCAACACACAAGAACAGTTTCACTTAAGCGCAACAGTTATGTGGCAAATACATTCCATTTAATAATTGATTAAGTCTTACGTGAAAAATAGTGTACTGTAGGAGATTCATTTCCAGAAAGGGATTTTTTTTTTAATAACTGGAATTAGATTCTGGGCCAGAGAGAAAGTTGGGGAAGGCTGATAACATTTTGACAATGATGAGTGAGGCTTTAGGAAATAAATACAACCAGGATTATTGAAGTCTTTTCAAGCAGCAGAGCCTCCAATTCAGTGGAAGCATATGAAAAAATATTTGCCTTTTCCAAGTCACCTAATCACTCTAGAAAGCTGGCAGCAATTCAAGTGATGTACACTTAAAATGTCAGGCTAAGTTATAGATTTCAACCTTCAGAATGTGCTGTTAAGAATAATTCATTTGTGTTTTTCAGTTGAAAAAATTTTAAACCCCAAGCTTCTTTCTGTATTACTTCTGGTTTTTTTGTTGTTTATGTCACGGAAGTACCGAAATAAATAAACAAATGAATAACAGGCAAAACAGAGGAGAACAGAAAGTGACCAACACATTTTCTGGAAACCAGCAAATATGAAGGAAGGAGAAAGAAATACGAAGAAAGAAAGGCCAAGCTCTGCCCACAGCATTAAGGACGTGTAATAAGACCCAGGTAAAGCCACAGCACAGCAAGGTACTTGAGGATACCCTCAACTTCCAGCACAAATCTTTTCCATTTCATTCCATGAGACTTATGTATCTTGCATAACTGGGCTGGGAGAGGGCAGTCAGTTTAATAAACTCTTATCACTGTGCACAGAACTACATTATTATTGCAATGATTCATGCCCTAAGGGATGTTAGCACCATCGCTTTGAACAGAACTGAACACTTAAAACCCCTGTTGAAATCACTAGGCAATTCTGAGTTGGTGTGAGCTGTTACTTGGGAGTGGTAGGGGAAAATGTTGGTAATATAGCATCATATGTTGCTCAGTGACATTTTTTATACCATTTTTCGGTACCATTTTTCGGTACCTCCTGTGGACGGAGATTGGCATCTCCCTTCTTTTCTGATCACCTTACTTGCTCCAGCCTTTATTCTGATTTATTCCAGTTGTTGCCACCAGGAACATGCACCCCTCTTGTCCCACAGCACCCAGCACAGCTGGAGCACATGGATCTCTGTCTGAGGTCCCCTCCATGTGGCGCCCTCTTCTTCCTCCCCCACTACTGTCCAGTCTGTACTACTACATGAATTAAAAATAAACCAAAGTCCTACAGTGACCAGGTTCTCTCAAACATCAGTTTTCTGTTTAACAGACAGAAGATCACTACCAAGAAGGGTTTTTTTCCCAATATACAACTTAGTAATTATTGCCGATTCTGCGNCTACATGAATTAAAAATAAACCAAAGTCCTACAGTGACCAGGTTCTCTCAAACATCAGTTTTCTGTTTAACAGACACAAGATCACTACCAAGAAGGGTTTTTTCCCAATATACAACTTATTAATTATTGCCGATTCTGCAAAGGTGCGATGATGTACTTCCTCTGCCGATTTCACATCTGCAGCTGCATGAGGAACATCCACAGGTCTCTGTGCACCGATCGTGGGGAGGGAAAAGGTTTGTTAGGCTGTGATACACAACAGATCTGATTACAATATAATTGCTACAATTATTCCTCCTGAAGAGGAGAAGAGGACAGAGTCTGCCCAGGATCCTCTCCACCTTAGTCTAATCTCTGTGAGGATAAATGTCATCAGAGATGAAAAGAGTTGGTCTAGTCGTTGGCTCATGCAGCCATGCCTAATGACAGGGTCGCTCCCTTTCTATCTCTGCTTGGTTTGCATCAATCCAGCTCTGTGTTTTATACGCCCAGAATTCCCCTTTCTGCTCTGCAGACCTAATTGCTACAGACTGAACTTGTACCTGGCAGAAGAAACTCCCCTCATTGTTGCAGTGACCTAAAGGTCTTTGCAGTGAAGTCCAGGAGGGAGCAAAGAGGGTCTTGCAAAATACCTCTGCATTGGAGGGAAAAGATATATGCCTGGGATATTAAATAAATTATGCCAAGCCTGGGGGGAAACTGGGGCGGGGGGTGGGGACGGGACTGTGTGTGATACCTGGTCCTGGGAAGTGACCACCCGGGACCCCCTTGTGTCTTGGGACGGGGTTCGCTGAGGCTCTTCGCCATCCATAGTACATTGCCACCAATTGAGAAGGGCCCCGGTGTCAGTGCTACCTTGCTTTTTTTGGCTTCCTGCTCCAGTTGTTGCTTCACATCCCCTCTGCCATTGTGTATTTTCCCCACAATCCCTGACCCTGCTGACCTATATCACGCAGAAAGGCTTTCTCGTTCCTGATCACTTCCATTACGCACCCTTGGTTGAGCAATTGTTTGTTGTCATTGTTATCCAACCTTGTTCTTCCCCACAAAGGGAACAGAATTAAATGAAATGCTTCATTTCCAATTTCAATTTCTTTGGCTTTTTCTTCCAGCTTTGGAATTCAGCTCTCCTCTCTTGGCTAGATTAAAGAGACCTTTAATATATGTTATTTTTCCTTGGTGAAAATACTTATGTGCTGTAATCAAGTCTCTGTTTGATCTTTTTAATAAGCGAAACAGACCAATTTTCTTAAGTCTATTTCTATCAGACTCTTCCTACATTTTAAACAAATGCTTTTGGTAA
The DNA here is from genome assembly GCA_013398225.1 of Steatornis caripensis. Taxonomy (NCBI): domain Eukaryota; kingdom Metazoa; phylum Chordata; class Aves; order Caprimulgiformes; family Steatornithidae; genus Steatornis; species Steatornis caripensis. Next base: position 539,638 of record VZSC01016558.1, on the reverse strand, counting down.
TGAAAGCTGGTTTTTGCAAAGCAGCCTGCTCTACTTTCAATGCTCATTCAAGACTCTCAATACACCCTCTCAAAATAATACCCCAAAGAGGTATTTTGAGGTTTGACTGCCTCAACTGCTCTCCATCCCCTCTGCCTTCAAGCTGAGGAGATGCCATCTGGCAACAGAGTTCTGGGCAATGAAGTCATGTCATTTCGCACACCCTTTGGGGAGTTGTTTGCGGGATGGGCTTGACCGTAGTTCTTGTGTGTGCGCTTCGAGTTTGCATCAGCCCTGATGCCCATGGCGTCCACTGCTTCCCCAGCTGCCCCGCTGGATGTGCCACTGGAGGCCAATGCCCTGTATCCCCACCCTAGGGGCCACCAGCATCCACGGTCCAAGGTCCTGTGAGGAAGGAAGACGCCCCCCGCAGACAAAACTGACACAACAAGGACCTTGTGGCCCTGAAAACGGTGCCGTTTCTTGGCACCGCTTAACAGCAAGGCCTCAAGACAGCTGTAAAAAAAAAAAAAAAATCAGAGAAGGAAAAGCTGACAGGGTTTGAGCAGGGTCACCCCACAGCCGTGTGCCCAAGATGCTGGCGGTGTCCCCCATCCCTGGTGCAAGGGCGGGAGGGCTGTGGGGGGCACGGGGGCAGGCTGGGGAACAAATGCGGGGGAAGTGGTGGGCTAGCAGAAAATAAATCACAACGCCTTGGCGCTGTCGCTCTCTGCCCCAACTGGTTTCGACAAACAAAACTTCACTGTCCACTGACAAGAACAAATAAACTGAGTCGGGAGAGACTGAAATTCACAGGGGATCTGAAATATTTACCTTGATACCTTATAAGGCTAATAACCACTTTGCTGCTTTGCAGTCACTGACAGAATAAAAAAAACCCAAAAACCAAACCAAAAACCTACCTAAAATGTTTGGGGCTTTTGACTAGTCCAACCTGTCCTGGCAAAAGCATCAAAGCCGGATTAGAACAAGGTTTTAATTATACACGCTTCACCACCACCCCTCCCCCCCCTCCAAATCTCTTGCGTTTGATTATGGAGATCAGTGAAGTCAGCCAGATATTGCAGCTAATATAAATGATTTCATTCAAGCTCCTCCACCAAAGACACAACGAGCATTTTAAAAGCCGTAGGTAAACCTTTTGCTCTCGGTCGTGCGTGTTCACCAATCTGTGCTGCTTTCTTTCATAGTCTCGCAAACCACGTTTTTCAAAATTACCTGCAAGAGTCAGAAACTCATGCATGCCAACAGCTCCAGACAAATAAATAACCCACCCTAGGAGGAAATATCCGTCATCTGCTGGACATCAAATAAACCCTGCTCCCCAGTGTTTAGCTGGGTTCTGTACTGGTTTTGGCCAGTGCTCCTCAACAATAAAGTAGTGGTAAAGAAAAAATGGGTGCATTCACTTATTTAGTAATTACAAAACATGGCAGATGCTACGGTAAGGAATAATTTAATTTCTCTGCGTTTTTTCCTTGACTGCACAATTGCATCAAGGCTTTAAATAGACAGTTGAAATAACTTGAAGTAAAGTTCCTGAAGCAGCGCTGTAGTAGATTTGCGTCATCTGTGAATTGGACACAGTGGGTTAATTGTAACACTGACACACCGGGGATTACTTACTTGTGTTGATCAAAGGAAACTCAGCCAAAATGGGTGAGGCTGGAAGGGATTTAAATCGTGGACGTGTCTGACAGTTCAGACTGATCTCAGCGGAAGAAGTTGGGTGTTTCACTGTGCTATGCATTAGGCAAATATTCAAATATGGAGCCTTACGTTAACCTTCTAATCTTTACAGTTGGGGACATATTCTCCATTGAAAGAAGGTCAAAAATTTTAATTTACTGAGGCTTCAGATCGGATTGCAAACTCAAAACCAGCTTTGCCAAAAAGCCACTTTTTAAAGGCAATCTCCCTCCACTTCTGAACGGAACTGATTTGGTATCACACTCATGAGGATGAGGAAAGAGACAAACCCTGTCTGAACAGTTCTGAGAGTGTCAGGGTGACTGTTTTCTACAGCCACAAAATTACGTGCCTTCTTGATAAAGAGTGAGAAATTTGACTGCTTGAAACACAAGAAGAAAATCAGAATTAAATACATTTTTTTGGTTTACTGCTTGTCAGACCCTTCTTGTGTTTTTAAAAATAAACTTCTTCCCCATAGAGCCTCTCCCATTATTTTAAACTGTGTGTGACTCATAGTTGTGCTGGACTACCTTTACCCCGAGCGTGAAATCGTGGATTATAGGGCTACTGTACGTGGATTTATTACTAAAGTACCAGCTCTGCCTATGTGTCCTGTTTTCTTAGCAGTTAAAAAGAAGTAATTGCATGCGTGTGGGTAAACACATTTAAGAAAACACAGTTATTTTCCTTCTTTGTTTTTATTTTCTTTTTTAATCAGAGATTAAAGTTTTGGTGGGTTTCCCATTCCCAAGTCTCTCTAGATGCACTCTAAAATGCTGCCAGCAGACTGGAGGTTTGTTACTGACATTTGTCATTACCAGTCATCCCAGATTAGAAGAATTGCCTCCCATGTGTCTTCAAGGCGCCCAGCCCAAGGGTCTTAACACCACAGTAATGGACTGGGCAACCACACTTTTTTTCCACTTCATGATTTTCAAATGCTTGTCTTTTGAGCCTAATGGCATTACTATAGTGAATCTAATGTGGAGTTTTTGTTGCAGGAGCATAGCTTTTTCACATGGAATTCATCTGCTTGTGATGCTGCTGCTCCTGCCCGTCCTGCCCTGTCCCTTTCAGCCACTTGTGTGTCTGCCTTCGTGCTGTTGATTACACCCCTACATCCGAATTCTCCAGTACTTTGTGGGTGGGTGGGATGACTTTCAAATTTCTACCAAATTTCCTCAGATTTTCCATAAAGAGTGTAGGACCCTGTATTGATAATTACTAGTCCCTAACTATGAATACAATTAAAGTTAAATCTTAAAAATAATAATAATAATTCAATGATATATTAGTGGTGAAGGCAGAATGGCTCATGAGACTATTTTTTGGGGGCGGTAATAGAAGACAAATATAATTTTTTGTTTCAGTAAGATGGCGAAGTCGCTGACTGTGACACATCCTGAGTACACAGAATTACTGGAGTAGGTAGGAAAGTCAAGAACTGACCAAGACGAGCAGCTACATAACAGCTTATTTGGGGCATGAGGTGTTACTGCTCTTGGTAGAGCACACTCATCTACAGGACGCATGGGAAGAACTGATGCAACAAAAAAGCCAGGATGCCTAGATTTAAAAAGGGTGGCAAATATTTTGCTGAAAAATTTTATTTTGGAAAACAGTTTTCTAATGAGAGCTGGGGAATTTTTTAACTTCCTCTGGGGAAGTTGCAGCAACAATTGTTCTTTTCTCTTTTTCTTTGGTCCACACGTCCAGTAGAAAACACTGTCACTGGAAGGGGGCATCTATGCTAGCTCCAAAAGTCCAACTGAAGACTAAAGAATGTGCCTCAAAATTAAGCAAAAGACCTCAGTGAACAGGATATAATTTAATTTACCCTGAAATTTGTAGGACATATTTTATCTCTAGCCCACAAGCTATTTGGGGTCATTCCACAGGACCATTCTTTACATTTACAATCATTATTTGGTATTTGTGTTGCATGAGGGCTCAGAGGCAACCTTCTTGTTCCGGGGGCTCGCGATGTGAGCATCTCCCAAGGAAGAGAACACCATCGGCCCCAGGAGCACCCATCTGCCTTTAGCATTTCCTTTTTCCACACTAATTTGTTTCTCCCCACCCGTGGTGGGAAGGCTGTAATGTTTTTAGTGAGGAGACTGGGAAGGCAAAGGGGACAAAAATGCCCTGGGACAAGCTGGAGAAAGAGAAAGTGGGGACAGAGGAGCCCCAGCTGTTGCACTAAAGAAATAGGACCAAAAAAGATTTGCAGAACTTCAGCAAGAGCTGCCAGGAGGAATCATGCGAGGTCATGGTCAGTGCTATCACACCCAGCACAGAGGAAAGGCAGCTTGCGATGTACAAATCTTACAGGTTACTTTAGGAAATCTTGTTTAATAAGGTGATGGGATGTTTAATGATGACAGCTTGTCTTATGCTGAATATAAATTAATTACTGCAGTAAGAACTGCATGCACAGCACAATGGACAGCCTCCCACAAACACCATGTCGCTGGGTTTTGTGTGTCTGCAGAGCAATATTCCCTGGGAGCAGCTTTTGGTGGGGGTAAAATTATCATGTTGCAGACCATCAGGAGGGAAATCCAGGTTCTCCGATACGTGATATTCAGGTGTTTGCTGCTGATGGCAGATGATCCCACTGACTGCTCAGAGGCAAACAGGGCCACTTGGCCATGTGGAGATCTGGATGAAATTTAAACTAGCGAGGGGTTAAATTTAAACCAAGTTGATGTCTCCTTTGAAGCCTGCCCGACCCTTTCCCTTGCATCCTTGATTTTCCGCTGACAGAGCCCTTGGGAGCGAGGATGTTGGGGCTCTGTCAGGTCCATGGCCTGGTGCTGGATGCTGGGGCCAACTGGTTATTTGCATGGACCAACTGAGAGCCATCTTTCAGTTTTCCCTGACAAGGATCCAAGTATTCTTCTGCAGACGCAAGGAGGCATACAGTCCAGAGGTGCAATTTGTCCATCAGTGCAACCTGTTATTAAGTCATCCATTGCACACTGCTCCTCCTCCCTTGCTGTCACGTCCTTGCTCATTTTCATGCCTCTAATTTGTCATTTCCAAACAGGTTGAGAATGCTACAGGGTGGAGACTTCTTTATTTGGCCCGTCTATTTTCACCTCAAATCGTTTCTGCCATCACTGCTTCCTCTGAAAAATCCTGCTTCAACTCATTTCAGCATGGCAAACAAGGCCAGATCTGGCTGCGCTGGCTCATGCTGCTCTGATTAACCAGCTGCAACAAAGCGTCACCTAGAAGCAAACTACTTTGCTGTAACAGATGCAGACAGAGACAGTCAAGAATACAAATTCTGGCTGCCTTTGCTGACCTGGAGTTTGCTTCCATGATGTACAGCACCGGGTCACTGGTCTGGGAAAGGGCCCAAGCCCCAGCAGAGTGATGTCTCTGCTACGAAGATTAAAAGATTAAAAAATCATTCTCAAATTATTTTTTCCTTTATCTACCTAGTTCTCCTTTACCCTTTTTAGTCTATTAATATACCCCCTCCAGATACAGACTGTTCCCATCTTCTTAGATTCCCTGAATTCCTTTTCCCACAGTTCGGGATGAGAGGTGAGTAATTTGACTTTACAACGCGTGCTTCTGCTGCTACAGACCCTCATCCTACGAACACTCATGGGAACTTGAGTTTTAAGTAAGTATTTGAGGCAAGAATTGAAACAGAAATCAATATAGCAGTCTTAATGGCAGTCTTCATCCCTCATACTTAGCCTAAGACAAGCAACGAGGTTAAACTGGCTTTCACTGCGACATGTATTTTCTAACAGCTCTGCAACATGTCATCTCACAGGTTTCCTCAATAAATTAAAAAAGCTGAGTGACAGTTTATAGGGGATTCCTTGGTAATACGTGGGTGCTCCTTTGAAGAAGTGACGCTTGCTACATCTCCTTCAGTGATTCTAAGGAACAGAAAATGTCTTATGTCCCAGGATATGAATAAACTATTTGCATAAATTAAATACAAACAGACAATTAAACAGCTGGATCACGTTCTGAGTAGATTTCTGAGGCTGAAATCAGTGCTTGAGAAATGGTCCAAAATTCCACAATCGTTCACCAAATGGCTGGAGCTTCAAACATCTGCAATTTAAAACTTTTAATGTCTCTTCTCCATAAATTGTAGCCACCTCAAGGTCTTTCCGCCACAACTACAACTTTCCTGACATGTTTTAGTGCTTGAGGTTAAAAATCACACTTTACCTCAGCTCTGTCAGGGTCAGATTTGTGGAGGGTAATTCTGCTGGACAAGATATCTTTTTGATTGCTTAAAAATCTGTCACTTGGGGGAAGAAATAAGACTTTTCCGCAGTCCCTTTGAAGAAGAAGCTATTCAAGTGAACAGAAAGGGCTGGCTCAGCTTGCAACAGGGGAAAGAAAAAGCGAAGCTAAATTACCTAAACAGCATCTCAGCTCTTTGCAATATGACATTGTTTTGCAGCCAGATTAAGTGAGTAGATTAGAGTCCTTGCCAACGTTAAGACCAGTCACATCAAGACTTGAGCAAAAATTAGTGGGTAAGCCAATTTTCCCAGAAATCTCCAAAGACTAGCTTTAGGAATGATGGTTTTTCCATTCTACTTAGCACTCCACGGCATGGTTTCACAAAGCTTTTCAGTCATTCCAACATCCAGATTTAATGGGTGGTATTTCCTATTTTGGCTGGTACAGAACTCATCTATACATTTAACATGTGCAAAAGGTCTTTTGCCAAAGCCTTCTCTTCTCTCACCCTCTCTTTATGATGTTTAATGGGTAGAAGAATTGTCCTTGCTCCCATGTCATGGTCAATATGCCATGTTTGCTTTTTTCCAGCATTTCGTGTGTGTCTCTTGTGAAGCTGCGAAGTTGCAGCCTGCTTAAATTAAAGCAACAGGGCACACCATTGGCATCTTTGTTCATGGTTCAAACACCTGAGTTCTTAGTACAAAAATGAAAAAAAATGCCCAGCCCCTAAGGAACAGGATTGCTCTTAATGTAGCTGAGTTCCAAGAAAAACTTGAGGTGTGGTCTTTCTGGAGAGAAATGTTCCAAAATTATTGCCTCTGAGTCTGGCTAGGGTCAAATTAAGAGCTGCCATAAAATACCTTGATGTTTGTGGAGAGACACCCAGAAGCTTGTGCTGCCAGCAGGTCTTACAGATGGCACAAACCCAGATACGTCCCTTACGTTTATTGAAATCCACTTTTTTAAAAAAAAAAGAAAAATCTTGATTATTGCTTGGCTGTGTGGAGTTTCTTTAAATTCTTCTTTCTCTGTGGTGTGGGATGCTCGTGTCCTGCAGCTTTTTGTGCCTTTTGTACTCTCGTGGCCCTCTTAGCATTTCTCACCTCAGAAGGTGGACTATCCCAGGCAGATGCGCGCAGTCAAGAAGAATGACGGCTCTGTGGCAGAAGACCAACAGCCCCGGGCTGAGGAGCGACAGCCTCGCGGTTTGTTTATTTGGTTCTGGCATGTCAATGAAGACTTATCAGATCTTGCTCCTACCCATTGTGTTCCTCTCTGGCCTTGGCCTGGGCGAGAGCTTGCATGCATTTCACATGACGACCCCAGCCAGGAGGTTTCAGGGAAGTTCCCTGCGTGTCTTCTCAACTCAGAGAGATCCTCAGCTGCTTCTGAAGTCCTTGTTAAGTTGTGATGTTAACCTCGATGTCTTGGCTGAATTCCAATGTAAGTAATTACAAACTGCCTATCTTATTTCAGCCTCCTAATGTCAACTACACAGAGTGTACTTTGGCTTTGACATTTTTTCTCCATTTTTCTGTCCTAAACAGTTGCATAGCACTGCTTTGTGGAATTACCCTTCTTCCGCCTATGACGGCTGTCCAATTTGTGATGCAAATTTTGCTCCACAAAGAAACAGAGAACAAATAAGTGTCCCCAAATTCTCACAGTATATAGTGCTCTTCAGACAGTGGAGACATGACTTCTCCGCTAGGTCTCTGCCTCCTGACAGAGGATGGATGGGACTGGGAAGTTGGCTGCCCTGTTCCAACTATTTTCAGTTGATGGATGGCTCTGTAACGCTGTTAGGAAAAGCCATCATTCAGAGCCGTCCCAAGAGTACATTACAGCACATAGCTGTTTCCAAATCGGGGACCCGCAATCAGCCTTCTGCCGCCAGATAACTCACACAAGATAAAATCCCTCCCCTACTCAACGGTGAATCACAGTGTCTGTGATGCATGCAGGTCCCTGGGAGGAAGAGTGCAAGAGCACATCTCAAATAGGTTGTGTGTGTTATTTCCAGCTTCTGTTCAGCGAGTTTCTGCAGTGGTCTACAGCGACATGGTAAGCTTTCCTCTGAGTAGTCCAAAAATTGGAATAAATACCCTTTCTTGCTAACAAAGAAAATTTCCACAACACTTCCTGCTCTGCCAAGCTAACTCTGCCTTCCTTGCCACAACCAGCCTGTCAATCCGCCTTATCACACCCTGATCACGCAGTGCTCTCAACTCCAGATTTCCCCCAGGTCTTAACATCTCTGACCCTTGGCCAGACAGTAGAGGAAACACGTAATAAAAAAGTTACTAGAGCCACTCAGCACAGTAAATGTGGAGACATTTGTGCACCCTGAGAAAAACCACAGGCGCAGCTGCCTAAAACCAAGACATTTACTCACCTTCAGATATTTATTATTCCTTTCTTCCAACCTGCTTCCTCGCTGCCATCTCTCTCTGAAGCAGGAGGAGCGCATTCCAGATTATCCCTGATGCTTAAAATGCGGAAAGACAATGACCCAAACGGCAAACTCTCTGCTCAGAGGTCATGGGTTTTTCTGCACATCTCTACTGACCACATAACCTCTCTGCCTCCTACCCACTGCCAATTTTGTGAAACATAAGGTTTCTTTAAAAATGAGGGGATGCTACTGCATATCCATCTCTAGTAAAAAAATACCCATCTTTTTGTTATTATAGCAGGAGGGCTAGACGTGGGTGATGCGGCAGGATTCAGTGATGCTTGGGGATTCGGTGTCTCTCTGTGACAACCTATACCCAAATACATTGAAGTTCTTAAGAGGTTTCTGTGATTGCAGATCTCGTTTCTACTTCATTCACTTCTGCTCAGCTCTTTTTTTCTGATTGATGTGAAACAGACCGCATGTTAGCGGTGTTAGTGTGGCGTGGGAGCTGGTTGCAGAAAAGGTGGGTTTCTCCTTCCACTTTAGTCTCATTTTGAAAACCCAGCCTGAGCAATTGCAGTTGCCCAGTTGAACACAGCTAGCTCAGGTGTGAAAATAAGTAAATACACATGCACAAATGCACAAATAATGGATATGTAGTTTTCCAGCTAGGACAGGCAGCTGTAGTCTTTTGGGGAATAAACCCTTTCCTCTGATTCACCTTGTCTTATTTTGATGCACTGTATCTTGACTGTGTGGCAGCAGTGGGACATCCTGCAGTCAAAACAGGCTGGCATAACGTCTCCATAGCTTCAGCATTGGAAGGACGGATCTTCCAACCATGGCCTTTAATGCAATTACACGTCACTGTCGTGTAAAGCTGTATTCGAAGTAGTGAGTGAGTATGCTTTGTTACAGAGGAAATAAGGAGTCTGAATCCTTCCTCTCCCACATCCAGGCACCCCCACCCCTGTCTCCCCATTACGCCGTGGAGTCACTAAAGGCCATACACATGAAATCTTACACTGAACCTGCTTCCTTTTTCCACCGTCGTGTAATTTGCCACATCAATGCAGCTCCCACCCTTGGATCTGGAAATTCTGTATCCCTTTTCAGAGACGGCCCTTTGATTTTTCTTGGACCCGGCTGTGTTTTTAAGCCTTTCTAAGAAGATAGCTGCACAGGAGCAGGAAACTCTGTAGACCCCACTCTGTCTCAGGAAAAGGAGATGGAGCCAAATTCCTATTAGCTCTTCCTTCGCATTTGCAAACGTTTGGAAGAAAAAAGAAGTTGTCAGACACAAAAGAGTGCCAGGCACAGGCATTTTCATTTAACTTCTTTATTCTTTTTCCCTTTCTTTTGGTGTTCAGCACAAAATGTTTCCACACATGGTCCGTGCCCAGGTTCATAGCTGCCGACAGGCAGGTGTAGGGTAGCTCTCTGCAGAGCAGTCTGTGAGAAAGCAGAGCAATTGTTAGTTCTAGACAAGTTTTCAGCTTCAATGCGTGAATCAAATACCTGAATCAAATTATTATGTGCAGCTGTGAAAATTGTGATCGTGAAACCTGATTACAATCCCCCCCATGCCCCTCCAAAGGTCAGTGACAATATACAAAAGACCTTCCCTTCTCTAGTGTAAATATTTCGTGAAACAAAGATGACTTTCTCCATAAGCTTTGCATTTCTCAGGGAAGGAGGCTGGACAGTGCCAGCAGAGTTCAGAGCTCATGAGAGGTCAGGACGGAGACACGCTGTTTTCTTGGCGATTGGTCACTGATTTTTGGAAACATTTTTTCTCCCTTGGCTGCTCGTCGCTCTCACCTCACTAACCATTTCAAGACAACTGGTGCTAATCCCCGAAGAACTGTTTTGTTTTGTTTTCTAACAGACAAACCCTTGGTTTGACTATGACCGTCTCCACATCCATTTTCCGTGCAATGAAAGCCGTGTAACCCTCTACCTTCAGAGATTTTCACTTGCGTGTAAACAAGCACCATTGCTTCCCTAGACAAGGTGTGTTGCAATGACATATATACAGAACACAGAGACCTCCTGCTCATCGTTTAACAGCAGTGCACACTTCAGCAGTGTAGCGCTGGTTTAACTTTCATGCTCCAGCCAACAACCCATTACAGAGGCTGCAATCCAAACCAGATGGGCCCAGGTCGTAATACTTCAGGTCCCTCACAGCGAGATCCAGCCTTAGGTTGCATCTGAAGTCTTACTCATTCATTTGCTGGAGTAAATGGATCTACTTGTTGGAGTAGAAGCGACTCACACAAGTATTACACAATTAGCTTTTAAAACATGTGTGGAGCTATAAACTGCACTAGATGTAAACGTTTTCCGTATGCAGAACATCTGCTGCTGCTGGGCTTTCCAGGCAGTCTTTGCTGACAAAATACCAACTTGGTCTTCTGGTAAATCCGCTCCATCAGGAGGCTGGAGACCTGGGTTCAACCCTTTGCATGGCACAGAATTCTTGGGTGCCTTAGGGACTAGCAGCATGTAAAGACAGAAATGGCAGATGGAAACGTGGAAAGTGTGGTAGGATGGGACCTGCTGGGGTATACACAGGGATGCATTGTGTGTTGTCGCTGCTCGGAGGGAGGACAAGCTTACTTTTCCTCATTTACTCCATGGCTCCCACCACCCATGGGAGTGTGATCTGGTGAAAGTGTTGGGACACAACAGGAACATAGAGAGAGACAAGGCCAACACGGGTGGAAATCTGCAGGACCTGAATCTGAGGACTCTGACCGTACACAGAGATCAGCCATGGAGTGCAGAGGTAGTAAAGCAGAATGATTAAACACAGAGGAGTGGTACCACCTCCACTGCCCTCAGGGTTTTCTGGTGGTTACAGGATGGAAGCCCTAAAGCTGCTTGTGAACTTGGGTCTTTGGATTGGCAATTTGCTGGGCTCTCTGCCAAGCCACGAGGCCAGATGTTCTTGACGTCGTTTGAAAACCACTGTCTCAGTCAGTAAACATCACATCAGTCCAAGCTCAAACCTGATTAAAGGAAACTTTGGATTTTCCACTTAATGAAGAAGGGGTGAAAGGTAGGAATGTACGAGAGATTACTTTTAGCCAAGAATGAATCAAGAAAGTCAGTGTCTTTTTTTGACTGACTACAACTACTGTGTAATTTCAGACTTGGTACAACTTCAGTGTAACGCGGTCACCGGCGTGTCTGAAAAATGTTGGGTTTCAGTCAGAGGATCCTCCCAGAGTTCATCTGGTTCCTGAGGCTTATAAATACTCACATTTCTTAAGTTAAGAAACCTGGGCTGGAAAATTGCACCAGAACAAGCTGTCTGTGGGAAATTCCTGCTCCTTATTGCTTCCACTCCTGATGCTACAAAGACAACTGCCTTCTTCATTGTGGTGCAATGTCTACTTGAGTCCAAACACAGGCCAAAGAAAGGTATCCAAATATTTTAGAATGACATACAGATTAACTGCTGCTTCTCTTTTGAAAACTTTAATAAACGTGCAGGAAGTTCTTGTTGGGTTTTCCTCCTTCCAACTCTTCATCCTCTCCCTGTATCAGAGCAACACGGGCTGTACATCCTTTCACGACAGCATTGCTTTGAGAGGATGTTGTTGAGGAAGGCTCCAAATTATGGCTGTTCTCCCATTCTTGAACAAAGTCTTCTGAAGATGCTGCCTGCTAGGACATACACGTACACATATTCATGGAACGCTCCCAGCAGCAGTAAATGAAAGAGTTTGCAAATAGTGCAGATTCAAATTAATCTGAGCCAGTTTTTGCAATGATATTGCAAGATTTAATTTCCTAAAGGGTATTTCTTTTTGTGCTGTATTTGTTTAAAGTGTATTTACAAACATATCCTAGGCTTGGCAACCTCATTTCTGAAAGACCATCAAGAGAACTTTCCAGCTTTTTACCGGGATGACAGCAAGCGGAGGGGAAATGGATTGTTTCTGTTAATATCACACCCGCTCTCTGGATGGACTTGCTGTGTGATAAGGTGTAGGGCTTGGATGCAGATTTATGGTAACTGATCCCAGAGCTTGAACTGGGTCCAGCATGTCCAGCAAATTTAATACATCTCACCCCTAGAGGTCTGTAAAAATGGATAGAGGAAAGGAAGCTTATATATCAGCTCAATATCACTGCACTGCCTACCCTCCCCGCAGTGTGTTGCCTTTTTGATTTTGTTAAACTTAGAAACCTGAATGTTTTTGTTCAGTGGAAATTGTGAAGAGTATAACCTAAAACCAGTATATTTGAATTTTCATGCATGCTTAGCCCAGCTTGCACACTCAGCTGAGATTTCAGTTAGTGCGTGCTTGGTTACACCCTAGACAATGTTTGTTTGATGACAGCTTGAATCATATCAAAAGAGTTTCAGTATTTGACGGACAAAGCAAGGAAGTGAGTAGGTGGGAAGGGCACTGCTTATGGTTGCTTTGTGCTCAGATGAACCATCAACCCCTCTCTCTTGGTCTTCCCTTACCCATGAGCAACAAGACGTGGCGTGATGATTAACTGGATTTTAATGCACGCCTCAGGTGCAAAGGGGAATGACTTCACTCACCTGAGAAGCACATTAACGTCTGGTAATAAACTGACAGGGTAACTCCCACAGGAGAGCTGAGAGAGGTGGAGAAATGGAGAAATATCATTGCTAAGTGCTGCAGCGGCTCAAGAGTCACGCCTGGAGCTCAGGAGCCCTATGCAAAGTACTCATCATTTTCCATCAAGATGCTGTGGGTCAGGAGAGGCTGCTGGGATGCAAAAGGAAGGCAGATCGTGGATTTCTGCCCACCTCATTGTACAGAACCAAAGGGCTATGAAGCCCTGAAGCCCTTGGTGCAGAGCCCCAGTGCTCTACCTCAAGCTGTAACAGCCGAGCATGTGGCTCTCAGCTGGAAGGGTACCTGCTGAGATAACTGGGAGAGCAGCTGGTGCTGCTGTAGCACCTTGTTCTTGCACAGACCAGGCTGTGGAGCATCACCTGTGGCGGTGAAGCTGATTTGAGAAGTTCCCATCCCAACATTTACTTACTTGGCTGTGCTGCAAAGGGAGCTCTGGAATCATCCAGGCCAAACCGAAAGCTCAGAAGTGTCTCTTTACAAGCCCAGATCATCTCACTGATATTTCTATGCCAGTGGTACTGCTGAGGAAAACATGCGTGGTTCCTCACCTGTAGGCAGATACCACATTCGTTTGGTAACAGCTCCACTGAGAAGTGTAGGAGCTGAGAGCAAGAGTCTGGTGGTTACACCTGTTTAGGTTTTATTTCTCTATAGCGATAGATCGTTGTATAGATTTGTGCTAGAAATGGACCCTCAAAGGGTTGGTTTGACAGGAAAACAGGGAACGTGGAACAGGAGTGGGAGGGACGGCACAGCAAGGACTCAGGAAGAGCAGGCAGCTGCACTCATCCTTGCCACCAGGGAAAGCCCAATGCCCGACTGCAGCTTGTGTGCGAAAAAGCAGCCAAAATCACACCTGAACATGGACTTAAAGCGTTAAAAAATGTAAGCAATTTCCAACCGTTTTCAAGCTTGGAGAGGTGGCCAAGTGCACGTGGCTGTGTGTTTGCACAACCGTGCAGGCTGGGTTAGTTGTTATGGGGAAAAACCCGTGATCTTCTTGTTGTTTCTTTTTATAATTTTCTTCTCCTGGAGGGAAACTCCTCCAATACAAGAAATCTAGAAATGGAGATTTTAGGTAAATTACTGAGTATAAAAGTGAGGTGTTGGCAACTTTATCAAATCTCATGGAAGCAGCAGGCGAACGCAGGGCGAGAATTCACAGCCTTAATTTCACATAGCCCAGTGCGTTCTGTGAGCCTGTGCAGATATATACTAACTGCTTCAACAGTAGAGGATGGACATAATCTATCTCACTTTCATTTTACTGCATGCAATGCGAAAAACATTCTGGGCCCCTAAATGAAGTAGTAAAGCAGATGAAATCAGATCAGCTGCTTGGTGAGAGTTAAAAACGACTGCAGGAACCTTCAGAGGTGTTCAACAAACCACTAAATGCTTTTGTTCCTGGCAGCCCGTAATGGCCAACCTGATAGGAGAGAAGTAATTTATTGAACAACTTTGTCCTCCACATGCACATGTGTGATGTAAACAGAGAGATAATAAACAGCAGCTGGGGATCCCTTTTTCATGCAAACGGGAACTTGTTTGAAATTTTTCTTGCTCCCAACTGTAAAAATGTTTACTTTTTTCAGGCTAGGACAATAGCCTTCGCATCGCAAAACAACGTTAATCATCCTGAGTGACGGCACTGGGACGGAGAGATGAAAAGGAGGGTGGAAGCTTGAGCCGTTTGTGACGGTTTAAACCAATCACTTGAAATCAGACAATGTCAGTTCAGTTTACTACACATTTTTATGTAAGTAGTCAACGCTGCTATTAACAGCTGGACTTCAAAGTTCAGATGGAGCAGGAGTCTTGAGGCCTGTGCAATGTTACTTTTTTCCCCCTCCCTGTCCATGTAGTCATTAACAGGAGTTGGTTTACATGAACATCAAGTGCTGATAAGGATGTCTGAGTATTGACACAGAAATTGCTCAGTAAAGAGAGCAATTTATAGGAAAGCCAAGTGTAAGACATTAGTCATGCACTATTAGGGGACAGCTAAGTTTTACAGAAGGATCTTTTGAACTCGATTGGACTTGAACTTAATAAAAGCAAATTCCAAAGGAGAGGCTTGCTTTATGTTGGCCAAACATATTAAAACAATATCGCTCTGAAGGTAATAATGGCAATTCAATTAACCTAATTCTACCTTCACTGGAAATACAATTATTCTGAACAATCAGAACTTAATTGCAAGCTTATAGCTATTAAAGAAGATTGAGGGCTGAAAAGGGGTTATTCTGTAATATTCTGTCTGCCGATAAATGAAAAATTGCAAGGGATTGCTGCTATTGCGGCAAAATAATTGCAGTATAATAGTATTTATAATTTAATAGGATATAATAGAAATAATATAAAAATAGAAATCGTATAATAATAAAAATATTTTTTTCATTTAGTTGGCATCTTAAGACAGAGAAGCCAATCCCAGGAACTGTGTCTGATTGACACTACCTGATTTCCATGGTGCTGGAATTTCTGTGGAAAATTTATCTTAAAATTATCTTCTAGCGAGAGAACAACAACATAGAATTAAAGTCACGTTTAATATTGAGATCTAAAACAAGGCTTAAGTACCTTTCACAGAACATGCTATTAACTTGCAGAACTCATTGCCACATAGTTTTATGGAGATCAGAAGAAAAAATTAATTTAAAACCAAGAAAACACATGCATCAACGGCTATTAAAGTCCAGATACAGACTCCGGAGCAGGAAAGCCCATACCTGCTGACTGCCAGAAGATGAGAAAGTCCGGAAAGGAAAGATCATTTAATATATCCTGCCCATTGCAATTTCTTTTTCTGAAGGTATCTGCTGGTCCCTGGTAGAACCGGGGTGGCGGGACAGACAGACTTTTATTCTGACCCGGAAAAACAGGTTACAATTTTCTATCACTTGGTGAGCATTGGACTTGCCTCTTCCAGGCTGGAGTTTGTGCATTATTTAGACGCAAGAAGGCTTCCCAGCATCCTGCATTGCAGGCTGGACCAGTTTCTGTGATGACGTTTATTCATGTAAACAACAAAATCGACATTGAGTGGTTTAAAAAGAAAAAAACCCTCTTGGGTCCCAGCAGGGACATGGGAACGGGGGTGAATTTGGGAATGTGAGGGACCTCTGGCATCTCTGAGCCGGCTACCGTGGCACAGGGATGTGGCTCACCCGATGCTGCTCTGTGCGGGTGCTACCCAAGGGTTACCGCTGCTGGTGCTCCGTGTCCCCGAGGTGCACCCGCACATGCAGGTTTGGGTTTTCAGTGTGACAGCACCTGTTAATTGTCCAGTTAGGTTTTGCCTATTAAACGTTTACTGCCTATTTCCTGTACATGTCTGGTGAGGCTAGCAGGAAATTTCGAACAAATTAAGCCGCAGCTGTAATGCCTCACACTTCCAAGAGCCCCCGATATTACAAAATATCAGAAATTGATGTCATGAGCAACAGACACTTTTAAGGCAGCAAACTTCCCCTGTGTCCCCGGGCTGGCCGGCCCAGGAGGTTAAATTACTCAGCTGGTATCTCTCCGCGTATGCTCCCTGTCTCTCCACCCACACTTTTGGTATGTTTGATGGGGCTCTTTCATCCCCCCCCACTGTTCCCACACAATTTCACATGTGGTCTGAGTGGGGCACTTCCTGCCGTTAAAAAAAGCAAAACCAAGACCCCTGCAGAAACAGCCTGCACGCAGAACACCCAAGTTGACAGAGTGTGAGAGAGAAGGACTAATCCATACCAGATGAGCAACAGCAATAGCCCTACTGAGCCAGGCCAAACACAGAGCAGAAGACAGAACAATCCTTTTCTCCCCCCCCTCCTCCCTGCTCCCTCTTCAAGTGGACACTTCAAAACACTAGGAAAATATTCCAAGGAGCATGCCCCTAACTTTAAACCGATATTGTTTGGGTTAAGTTGCCTACCATGCAATGTTCTTTCTTCACTTTCAAAATAAACCGTAGGAAGCATTAATGCAAATACTATATAAACACACATTCATTCCTACATTTTAAAATCTGCCCCAGCGCTCAGGCTTTAGTTGCTGTTTAATTTGATGCGAGAACCAGATGTATCTTGAAATTGCAGATCTTCACAACCTTCTTACATGTAAACAGGAGGAAATCTGATCCATATCTGAGACAGAGACCTCCAGAAAGCAGGCTATCGAACCCTACTGCTTGTCCCTGGCTTTTGGATGTGCTTATCATCGGTTTTATTTCATTCTGACTTCGAATTATCAGACCGAAGAAAGGAAGTACACCAGAGTCATATTTTTTGGACAAAGCTCAGTAAGAGCTTTTGGATTTTTTTCTGACTGTAGTTAATTAATTGGGACCTGTTGAATAATTCACTTTTTGATATCAGAAAAGGAGAATTATAAGTTAACCCATGTTTCCAGCAGAAGGGAAAAGAAGCAATCTGAAATTTAAAACTAGTTGTGATGTGTTCTTTAAATAATATTAAACAGCTTTGAATAAATAGAAACACATGAATACATTTATTGATGTATATAATTATAATTATTCTAATATCAAACTAACATTTCAATTGTCTTTCTAAAGAACATTGTTCAGCTCAAGGTATTTTTAGTTCATCGAAAACAAATTTTCTAGTTGTGTCAAAACATTCTACTTTTAAAAAATTAGGTTTTTACCTAAAATTTTCAAATCTGGAGCTTTTTTGCAGACCTAAAGTGTCATGTTTTGGGTATAAGACTACATGACAAAAAAAATCACACATGTAGTGGAAAGTGATCACCAGAAATTTTGGGGAGAAGGCATATTTTAATTGAAAGAAATCTCCTGAAAAAATTCCACCCCCTTTCCATAATACATTATAAATTAAATGGTTCGCTGAGTATTTGAAAATTGAGTTATTGGCTTGCAGACAGGTATATTTTCAAAACTGTTCCTCCCCACAGGCACAATGGATGAGCTGTTGCATCCATCCCAGGTGCTGAAGCCCTGGGTCCTTGGGCACCCAAAGCTCCCCAGGACCTCAAAGGAGCATCTCAGTGTCTCATGTGGACCCCGCTGCAGTTGTAAAGGTGCTGCTAATTAGCAATGTGGACCTCCACCAGATCTTTCACTTTTTGAAGCCCCTATGTGAAGCAAATTCAGGTCTCTCCATACTAACCCACAGTGTAGAGAGAGTTTTGAAGTTTGCACCATCCCATCATTTTACTATATTGACCATTGAAGGAAAAACCTGACCTGCTTTGCAGAAAACAAGACTCTGTTTTCTGTAGTGGCTCAGGACTTTACCTCCCTCTTGGGCAAAATCCCAGCCTCCAGAAGAGGCACTTTTTATCTCTACATCCCTCATAGGTCTTCACTTCTACAGGGCTGAATCTATGCTGATTACTCTTGGAAATGCCAAAAATGATGCATTCCCGCCGTTGCCAGAAGGAGCTAAATAAAGCCTATTGGGTCACATATCCACTTCCATAAGAAGTGCCTGAATATATATTTACACAATACTACACCCGATGACAGCTCCAGAGCTATTACACTCTAACAAGCAAACAGTTCACATTAAAGCTCGGCTTCACTATACATTCGTCACAACAGACACACTGACGATCCAAAATCCACTTTCCCTTTCACATCCCTTTTGTGCTTATGGCCAAAAGGAGTAGGAAAATCCCCCAAAGGAAGATCAGAAGCAGAGGGAAAGAGCATTAATTATGTGTAACGACGCCTGGGAGATGATGTCAGCCTGCTCCCTCCTCCCTGCTCCTCGCCGCTTGACAAGGACAGGGGTGCACAAATCGAGCTCTTCAGCGCTATTGCAGCAACGTTCATGGCTGAGCAGTGATTTATTTCCTGTTCTTGCTGTTTCGGTGCTGGCATCTCATGACTTCTCAGAGCAACACTGCATCATCTCTCCTTTCCTCCACGTGGACCTCTCCTCCCTCCTTTGAATCCACCTTTGGATGGAGGATGGCACATCCAGCCATGGGGACAGCAGCTACATGAATGCACTCACTAAGCTTGCCTGTACACCCATCAAAGTCATGTCTACCGAACAGCAGGGGTTAACGAGGTCTGTCCAAAACAGGTGGCCTCTTTGGGTGACTCGGGCATCCAATTCTGGCTCGGACAGGATTTGGAGGTGAGTGGAACAGCTGAGGTGGGGAGATTAAACAGAGGAATTGGAGAAGATGGGACCGATCCCTCTATGAAGGAAAGCAATAGATCTTCATTGATTTCGATTTTATACCCACAGAGAAACAGCTTAATTTATTTTTTTTCCCCCTCACTGTGACGGAATAGGACTCATCCTTCTGATGCTGAAGCACTGTTTCAAGAAATATTCTATTAAAAAGTACAGGTATGCCCACAATTGCCTGATATTACTTCCTTGCATAAACGTTCACCATGGTAGTCCCAGAGAAAGTGCTGTGGTTTGAGAGGAAGGGCAGACAGTCCCATACCTACTCTCCTTGCAGAATTGATCTACGTGAAGGAAAAGCTAGAAAATCTCAGTGGTTCCTGGTCCTAGGAATAACGTCCCACAAGCAATGACGGCCACAATGTTGAAATCTCCAGACAGGCATTGTAGTTGAAATTTTTCCACTTTTTATGAAGAGGGCTTGTTTCTGTATCTTCTCTTTCTCATCTCCTTCATTCCTGAAATGTGGGAGCACACTTGCTCCTGAAAGCTTTCAAGACACATCCGTGATCCCTAACATGGTTAAATATGGGATTCACCAAATGCATGAGACACAGGTAGGGCCACGTCTTTCACTATAGGTTTTGATGTATGAAGGTGCAAGTTTTGAGATCATTTAAGTATATAAATTGCTCACACAAATGGGAGCAGGTTTGTACCCTGAACTGGGGCACTAAAAAATCAGCCAGCTAAATATTACATATGTGCATACATACCTTGGGTCCCACTTCTCTTACCATTGTTTATTGTGCTATCCTACTTTTATGTAAAGAAGGAAAAAGTTCACTGGCAGTTGCTCTCTCCTATGAACAAAACCCCTATTCTACATTTTTAAAGCCTGCAGCTGAATAAACGAGAGAACCTGGCCTTTCTTTGCAGGCAGGGGCTGTCAATATTATATGATGCTGGAGAAACACAGGGAGAAGTGAGGCAAGGAATGAAACACCAAGATTTTCTGTTTCAAATACCAAATGTTTGAAGCCAGTGTTAGGCTGTGCCAACACACTGAGGAATGAGTGAAATGTGAAACATGATCTCCCTAAGACGCTGGAAGACATAGAGGCTGGATTCTCAGAGTGTTGCTATTAAAAGCCCATTTGAAACTCTGTGTTCTTCTTTGGGAGGATAACAAGCAAAAGGAGTTTGCTGGTAAAGATTATATTTAATTCTATGCTTAGGATGCCCGGGCAGAATATCAGGAACAACAATATTGCTTGGTGTTTCTCACTTGTTGGGCTTTCTGCAAGATTTTGTTATTGTTGTCATTGGTTCTTGGGGCAAGGGGTTGCCTTTCTCCCTTGGGTGCATGAATGGCCGAAACATCATTAGTTGCAATAATTAATCTGTGCTTCTGTGCAGTTTCGAGAAGCAGTGGCTTTATTGAATAGCCTTCTATTTAAATGTAAGCCAGATGCCGCTCTCATAGCCATCACAAACACAAACTATTAGTTTTAGTTCAGGTCACGGCCAGTTTAGTTATTTGAACTTCTCTAAATGGTTGTGCCTCCCAGCTCTTTTGCTCCGCAAGGCTGGGGCATTGAGTCTAAATAAGGCAGAAGATGGTAATTTTTTAAACTGAACTTTAAAGCCAGCAGAGATCCACCTTACTAAGACCTAGGAAAAGAGTTAAACTTTTCAATTCGATCGTACCAAGATACTAACTTTCTTTTTTTAATTTCTCATGTTTTCTCTCAACACCAGTGTTTTCAGCACATTTGCATCCGCAGTCAGGTGGAGACAGTCTTTGTGTTACAAATATTCCCTCTGAGGGCCGGAGAACGTTTTTTGGGAGCCGACTTACTCCACATGAGCGAAGCTCACTCATTTGAGGACCTGGCAGATACTTAGCTGTATTTACACTCACTTATTGCGTAGACACTGTTTATAATCCTTCTTACAGCTCCACACCTGACATGCACATACGTGATTCTAATTAATAAAAACATTTGCTGGCCAGAGACCTGCCCCAGCAGCTCTGGGTGGAGCTTGGTTTGTGGGGTGAAGACACACAGTCTCTGCCATTCCTCTGAGGCCTTCAATGAGAGGAAAACTTGGTCTGCAAAGCGTGTCAGCTCCGGCCAGCACTGAATGAGTGGTGGGTGATGTTTGCAGGACAGTTGCCATGCGGTTGAGATGTACTTTGTGATGGAGATACCCACAAAAAGTTCAGGGTCCACTGGGCTGGAGCTGAGTGCAACAACCTAGATTTAATGAAACAGATGCCTGCTGCCCAGAACTCTATCCACAAGCCTTTTTTTGCATATCTGGATATTGTCATCTAAGGAATGACATAAAGGAAATTCTTCCTTGCATTTTGCCAATACAGGCTTGCAGCGAAGCAGCATGCACGCAGGATCTGGCTCTGGAATCAGGAGAGCTCAAAGTATGTACAATATTTTCCAATTTCCTGACGGGTTCCCTGTAACGCAAACAGAGTTCAACTTTTTAACTAGATCATTAAAAGTGTTGGCAAGAAGGTGTCGGTCATGTCACTGAACTGGTTGCTGCATCACTGTAATTGCTATTAATCAATAGCATCTTGGAGCTGTTTTGCTCAGCTAACAGGTTCCAAATGACTTGACGCTGAAGTGAAAACAAAGAGACCTTCCCCCCACCCCCCGCCCCATCTTCTTTTCACACTTTATACTGTACATTAAGAAACTACTTTCTGGATCCCGATATCAGATGATCTGGGTATAATTAATGCCTGAGAACATTTCACGAGAAGGAAGTGTGATATTCAGATTCTTTCTGTTATTAGAATAAAAAAGAAAATATATTAAATTTTAAAGTCGAGAATTGGTGGAGTAGTACTTAAATGGGTGTCAAATTCTACCAAGGATGGGAAGGAAAGGAAGCCCAGGGACTTTACCCCAAAATCCAAGATCAAAATCCAAGTGTTCAAACAGTAACTTAATTACTGTAACCCATTATTGAGATGAAGTGCTTTAATCCTTGCTGTCCCATGAAACAAGACTCCCAGCTACCGAATGGTGAGGAACAGAGGGAGGGGTGTCAAGAATGGTAAAAAGTTCCCCAATATAAATGTAACAAATAGGTTAACAGAAAGAAACGGCACCATGCATATCATAAAACCCTTCTAGGCTTCTAATGTTCAGATAAATCTTGATTTTGTAATGGAATAACATCAGAGCCCCCTGCTTTGGGTTTCACAAGTGATTAGGTCACTGATGTATGGGGCAGGGGATGGGAGAAGGGAGGAAGGGACATTGCCAGGAAGCCTTAAATGACCTCTGCTAGCTGCTGTTTGATACGGTGAGAAAAGCCCAGCTAGATGGTTCAGGATTGTTATTATTTCATCGTTAATTTTGTGGTGACCTCATTCCAAAATGAGTTTAACTGGAAACAAACTTGCTGAAGCCTGTGCAAGGAGACCTGACGGAGGGCCTGGAGGGGTGAAGAGCCCGTCAGGAGACTGGAGTAGCAACGTTCGCCTGTTATTTTCCTCAAGATCGTGCTGTCCACTTCCAGGTATGGCAGGGTGAGGGAAGGACTTTGGCAGACCCTGGGGCTTGTCTGCAGGAGAGGTGTTAAACAGCAGTGTGGTTTCCGAGATGATTTCCCCATCATTCCGGAGTGGGAACAACAGCATCTTCCCGCTTCACTGGGATGGGGAGCACCATCCCACGTTCAGCATTTAGTACCATTCATTCATCTTTACATCTCACTTTCATCCCCATTTTTTTTTTCGTTGCATTGCAAGAGTGAAGCTTTTTCTCAAACAAAAATGTCTCTCAAGGCAGTGATGTATAAACAAGCAAGGCATCCCTTTAACAAGTGAGAAAAACATTAAGCATCATTTTGGGCAAGGCACCCAACTATTCATCTTTCTCCTCGCTGTTCCTTTTAACACTGAAAATACCCCTGAGCTCTTGAAATCCTCAAGGTATATTGGCAACCCAGAGGTCAGTAACTTGATCTCAGTGCTAAAAAGACACTAACAGTTCTTGAGGGTAAAGGAAAGCTTGTTAATGATTTTAGCAGATGAACCATAGGAGGAGGGGAGGGTCAGCTGGTAAACCCCATACTACCCTACAAAAGATAACCTTTGACTTCCCCTGACTCTCTGAACTGCACTGCCAGCAAAAGTCCAAGTCCTTGTGGGACCAATAAATCCTTGGGTGTTCATATCAGAGATCCTATATCCCGGCTGTAAAACATGAGAATCCCAACACAGCCCAGTAGTTAAAAGTCATCGCCAATGAACCCGCTGGGCTTCGTTTACCAGCAGGCTGGGATGTGGCACTGAACTCCTTTCCTTTAGAGAGGAAAAAATCCATTGCGCTGGAATTGCGATATAACCAAAACAACACATCCATAGGCCAAGCGCTGCCCTCAGATATGCACCGGCAGCTTGTGGAGAAGTCAATGAGCATTGGGAGTGTTTATCTGAGGGCAGGATTTGGCGCTGAGCCACCTCGCTCCATTTATTCAGGCGTGGAACACGCTGCTGAAGGCAACTGGACCCAGCCATGCCCGAGCTCCCTCAGAAAACGATTTCTATCGAAAGGAAAATAAAGACTTGGAGCAAGTGGTGTTTGGGTTAGGAAAATCAAAAGATACTGCTATTTTTAATTTGAGGAGCAGGCAGCATCTGCAGGGAGCATGGGATATTGCTATTTCGAAATTTGTGTTTAAAATGTGTTTCGCTTCCCAGAACGAAGCCATGATGTGATGCAACTGGTCCAACCAGCGAGCACTTTTGCGCCAATAGCACAACCCTTCTGTTGCAGGGTGATGAAAATGCTTCTTCGGTCTCCAGTCAGCTTTCGCCCAGAGCTGAAAAGCCAGTCTGAGACAGGGACCTACCGCTTAGTCCTGGTTGCTCTTCTCCCAGTCTGTCCATGAATTTGAGGGCTGAACAGCTCTGCCTCAGCTGGCCTCTCCTTAAAACAAACTTAATAATCATTTCCCTTTCTAAGCTGCAAACATCCATTCTTCGGGGTTTGGTGGACAACGTGCCGAAAAAATGCAAGGGCATTTCCACGTTCATGTCTGCAGTGAACGTCCAGTCCAAATGTGCCTGGAGGAGCAGGGAATGTAGAATCCTAACTGGTTTCAAGAAGCAGCTCAACAAGACTAATGTGGTAAGATTTGATAGCGGGCAGTTAGGTTTAGCAATGAGGATGTCTCTTCAGCCTTGTGTCTTCTGCTCACATTTGGGTTTTTACACTCATTTAATTGGATTAAACACACACACACACACAAGCCCAGTTGTGTACATGGAAGAGAGAAAGTGTGATGGCTCTTGCAGGTACTGTTGTGTGAATTACCCAGGAGTCCCCCTCCTTCTTTATTTAAATACATTAATATAACAGTGAAATAATTACCGCTGTGGAGAACAGTCCTACCCATGTTGTAGCTCTTTTATTTCACCTTTTCCAAAGAATGATATACCTGCTGAATTTTTTTTTAAATCCAAGAGAAGCTTGACAGTACAAAAAAAAAAAAATCTGTTTGGCAAAGGAAAATAAGAGGTAATCAGTGGTAATTTCAAAGTTCTTAGCTGTTTTATATCATAATGTTTTTTTTTACAGTTACTTTTGTCCTGGTAAAACAGCTCAGTTTCACCAAATCAGCAGTACCAGATCACCAGTGGCACTGCTTGTGGAAGAAGGAAAATAAAAGTTTTATTCAATCTTATGCTGTTCAGTAATGATGGTAATGATGAGTCCCGTTTTATGTCATATAAATGCGCCAGATTCTTATCCAGCTAATATTTTCCAATCATTTTTCTTTCCATTTTCAGGATGATCATCAACATATGAACTAAAATTAAATGGAGACATTATAGAAGAAAGTAAGTATTAAGATCAAGGGTCATGAGTATTTGTGCTTGCGCTGAACCTGAAAGGAAATCTTCCATAAAGAAGTTTTTCCTGAAAGGCCAGTGGGAAGGTAACAGGAGCATTAAGATGGAAGATAGGATACCTATAAAAAGTTACGTTTCAAAAGAAGGATGTGGGAAGAAAGGGAGGTAGGGAAGGAAATGGTGTTTTAAACCATATTAAAGTAAGAAGCAGGCTTCCTAATTCTGGAAGCCTTAATTAGTCCCCTTTTAAAAGTTAAGCAAAATGGATGAATAGCAAAACATTGCACTAAATTTGCCACAGTTCCCACCCTTTTATTTGTGTGGGTAGGAGTTTCACAAAAGACCTCAGTAATAATAATCATAAAACAAGGACAGCAGCCCAACACACAGTGAACAACCCATCAGTAATAAACTGGAGTGTGTAGCTTAGAGCAACACTCCAATAACAAATTAGTTAGTGTGCACGGCCCAGCGCCGAAGGACAACCCAACAATAACAAACCAGTGTGTGCAACCCAAAGCACTCAAGAGCAACCCAAAAATAACAAACCAGTTTGCATGCCTGATGGGAGAAAAGAAATTCAGCAAGGAAGCGGGTTTCAGTCTGAATTTTCCAAGGGGTTATTATTATTAACAACAGAGAGTTAAACTATTAATGTTTAAATTAAGAATAATACCTTCTGGAGCCCAATCCTGCTCCCACTGATTTTACTGGGACTAGGAATGGACCCAAAGTACCCTTAAGGGATTTAGCCAGTGAGGAGAACAAACTTTTACCTGTAACTAATGAGCCCACCATGGCAAATGGAAATTTTGTTCATCTCCGCTGGATAATGTGAGTTGGTCTTTACTGGGAAATGGAAACTGTTTAAGTCCTGGCACCAGGACTGTGCTTGTGGTAAACTGCTCTCAGATGCTACTGAGCTGCATCGGGGTTGGATCACCTAAAGCGAGGATGCCTTTTCACCTCTCTGTTTTCCTACTATGATGAAATTCCCAGACGGGTCTTCAGATGGGATAAAAGGAGGGTAGATCCTCTACGCAGCCTACATAAATCATGCCTTATTGCATGAACCCCCTTCCAGCATTCCTTCACGAACTCGCCCCCCTCCCCCCCATTATATACATTCTGGTGTAAATATATTATGATTACATTTTCAAGTCCAAATCCATCATCCGGGCCTCCCTGCGCAGAAACCCTCTGTGTCAAAGCTAGCTCCCCCACACCCCACTGAGCAGTATCTGACTCCTGAGGTCCTGAGCACAGCCCCAAAAGCTCAGACCCAGCCAGCCTCTTCGAACTTCACAGCTTGAGCTCATCTCTGATACAGTTTATACCTCCCAGATGCACACCAACTGAAACAGCAGACATCTATCAGAACTGATCCTTAGGAGAAGGCATGGTTAATTGGAGATAGGGTGCTATCCAGCCTGAAATATGTTCTTGAATAAGTGAGGATGTCAGCTACCCCCTTGCTGTCTTTCTTTTCTTGGTGAAAATAAGAAGACCAACTCCATCTCTTCCCCCAGAAGTATGTCTCAAAAATAGCCCCTGTTGTCAGCCTGGGATTCATGGGGAAGAGGCTGGATGGAGTCATCCAGAGATGCAGGAGCAGACTCAGCGTCCCACGACGGTGCTGCATCCAACACGGACANTGAGGATGTCAGCTACCCCCTTGCTGTCTTTCTTTTCTTGGTGAAAATAAGAAGACCAACTCCATCTCTTCCCCCAGAAGTATGTCTCAAAAATAGCCCCTGTTGTCAGCCTGGGATTCATGGGGAAGAGGCTGGATGGAGTCATCCAGAGATGCAGGAGCAGACCCAGCGTCCCACGACGGTGCTGCGTCCAACACGGACGTTCTCTTGCCTTGGTATCTTCTGATCAAGGGATCTGGGAGGACACCTTGATAAAGAGGACGTTCTGCTGATGAGGAAGACAGGGAGAGGTCTGGATTAGTAAGGCAAAGAAAATACTACAGAAATTATGTGAGAGCTTTCTTTTTCCTCTTGAAAGACATAATCCCTAATGTTATAAACTGCGGTTTAGCTCCCACGTCAATTTTGCCCAGTGATTACTGCAGAGTGAGTCTCGATTCAGACCGGTTTAACTGGAACCAGAACACAGCTGAAGGTGTTTGGAAATTACTTTCCATCTCTAACACTCCAGAGACCTGGCTGGGAATGTAGCAAATAGATCAAGGAAATTAAAAGGAACATTGGGGTCACTACGAGAGGTCAGGCGAGAAAAAGAAGAGTTGACCCTGATTAATCAGAAACATGATGCTGTTGAGAAGAGAAAATATTTTGGGGTTTAGACTCCTGGCAAACAACAGCAAAATACCAACAACCGCCATTGGCTGGATTTTTTCCTTCCAACCAAACCAGAGGAAATTCCTGAACTGACAATGAACAGGAACAATGAGTGAGTCAGTACCCTCAATGCCAGAAATTCTCTGGATTTCCTAGCCAGACTGAAGTCTTTGGAAGGTCATAGCGATACAGAGATACATTTCTGTAAAGCTTGGGGGCTGAAGATAAGCCAAGTCAAGATGCAGATAATGAACGCAGAAATATTCCAACTACCCATGAAACATAATCTCTTTGAAGAGAGGGAAGATACACTTTCTCCCTCATTCTTTCCTAAACTGTTTGGTCATTTATAGCATTATGTTACTATTAGTTTTATATGAAAGGTGCTCAGATGCCGTCTTTAATGATGGCCCTGTAAGCCACCTAAAAAGGGCTGTGAGAGGATAATTCTAAAAAATCCTGACTATTAGTCCTTTAAGCCTGCTAGGCTGATTCCAAGTCTAATCAGTATAGTTGGCGGCGGGGGTTTAAAATTCATCCTGCTCGCAGCTCGTGCTGACTTCCGGCAGATCAGTTGACCTGCTGCACCTAAGGATGGCACAGATATATGTTGACATACTGGCACCAGCTCATTAAATGCTCCCTAAGCGGTGTAAGCCCAGGAGGTGAGGCAGAAGTGAGCAGCCAGTGGAGAAAGAATGTGGTGTTTAAGTCCCAATGGGAGTCTGGGCAAAAAGTTGTTATTTTTGCCATACATTACTTGTCTGTTCACTTGCTATTAATTTAAATAGAAAACTGTGAACTTTATCTATGGGACTTTTTGTTTCCCCTGGTAGCTGTAAAGTCCCTAAAATCCCAGTTCCCAGTCCCGATCTCACACCAACACCATTACTAAACACAGACAGAGGATAGATAGAGGCTCTGAACATATCCAGACACACAAAGCGGATAGATACACAACGTGATATTATTACTGGCATGCTGTGGATCTTATTACTTTCAGCAAGTATCAATGGAGAAGTGACCTCCTTGCAACGCGAACATCACCAGAAACCACAGCCCCCAGGCCCTTTTTCAAACTGAAATTTCCTAATCTCACACTACTGTACCAAACACACAAATATGCAACAATGGATGGAAAGAAAAGAAGGCTTCTCTGTATGAGCGTTGGATTAGAAAGGAATGACTGGAAAACCTAAATTGTAGCACAAGAACATTCCAGCTTGGGGATCTGATGACACTGGAGCTGAGCTCTGCTTCTGCGGTTTACAGTACCACCAGACTGGATAACCTTGCGCTGAAACGGCTTCATCTGCATTATCTGTGTGCTATTTTTCTCTGCCATAAACAGAGCAGCTACTGTTATCATTAGATAAAGATGAAAAGTTAACCTGGGAAAAACAAGGCATTTTTATTATTATTATTTGTTTATATCTAAAATTTCAAAGCGTGCAGTGGGAGCAGAAGATATCCTCTGGAACACGCTGTCAGGAACTGCAAGTTGATACAGATGTATTGATTTAATCAGCCTGTATGACACCATTTATTTATGCAAAACATCTGTGACAAAAACGTGGTACTTACTTTGAAGGCACAGTGATACGCGCCTGCTCTTGTCTTGCACATGAAAATGTGTGATAAGAGCATCCACGTAGTTTGGAAGGGTTGATTGTAGGGTGTATTTGCTTTACGTACCGCCTGTACGCATGTTACACAGGGTCGATCAAAGCCCAGGCAGTCTATAAGAGCCTTTTCAAGGACTGCAGTACATTTTAGATTTGAATTCAAATTCGAACACCGGATTGAAATGAGCAAAAAGCCCAGAAAGTACAAATGATAAAAAAGAGGAAAATATAAAGATTTTTATATAGAGATCTATGTGTATACATATATATAAAAGATACAAATTAAAGGCTTTTATAATCCATAGGAAGGCAAAACTTGTCTGCAAAGCTAAGAGATTGCATGACTGAAGAGAATATGGGATCGTCATCTCTTAAACAAGAGTATGAGAAAATATTTGGAGTTCATACGTACACCAGCAAAAGTTTACATGATAAATCAGTAGCCTGAGTGCTTCCAGAATGCTAGTACATATGAATGTGTTGAAACTATTGTTTCTGTTGTCTTTTTAATGCTACTGGGAAGCTTTTTGTGGTAAAGCAATAGAGTCATTGCCAGCTACATTATTACAGTCTCAGTCTAACATCTGCAATTACTATGGAGTAAACGGTTCGCATCCCATATGAAATATAAAAAAAATGAGGAACAGATTTCACTATTATTCTCTCTCTCTGTGAATTCTGTGACATTTTTTACTGTTTAATCGTGCCTGGGCAGTTTAAAGGTCTGGGAGAAAAGGAAGCCAAAGTGCTCATTTACAATTAGTGATGGCTAAACATCAAAAAAAAAAAAAAAAAAAAAAGGAAGAATTTGGTGGTTCAGAAAAATGTCAGAAGGGTTCAGATGATTATCAGAAATCTATGGAAATTATCTCTAGAAATCAGACTGAAACACAATGAAAGGAAGCCCTCATACTCTGTTGTCTGCAAATGCTTCTGAAAAAGCCCTGATCTGAACATGTCACCCCATTTTTTAAATCCTTTTTTTGGATTCCCCTTCTCTATCCTATTCAGTCCAAGATGCTGGTGCTCCCTTTTGGTGCAGTTCACAGCCCGGCATTCTCATGTGTCTCTCTGCCACGATCGAGCACCCACTCCTGTAGCCACTGACTTGTAACAGAACCATCCATCACCCCACTTCTTAGATTTTCTTTCTCACACCCTGTTTCTCAGAACTGGGAGGAGATCATACCATAAATATCCATCCAGCTAGCTTATTTCCTTGCTTCAAAGCTCTCCTTTAACATTTTCTTCTGCCATAGTGCCTACAAAGAACAATAAAATCCATAAAAAGTTGGGCTTCCTGGAGCGAGGAAATGATTTTGCCAATATTTCTGACCAATACTGACTTGCCTCTTTCTCTGTGCAAGCTACCTTCGAAGGAAGGCCTTCGGTGTCGTTGCTCAGAGAGCAAAGGGCGCTAAGTATTCAAATAAACCCATCCTTCGCCCTATTTTAGGTGCCTTTAGGATGGGCTCTGTTGCACAAGGTGTCCAAGAAGCTGGATCTCATGATGAAGATCTCATCTTTGCTTGGATGGTTCGAGCTGTTCAGCGAGAGACACAGTGCTTGGACTTCTTCTGGCTCAGCGTGGCCCTGAGGCAAGGCTTAACTTGTGGGAAAGCCCTAGCCAACTAGGGTGGATACCAGCCTTTAAAAAAAAAAAAAAAAAGAAAATACTGCTTTTATGGAGCTGCCAAGACGTGTGTTTCTTCCGTGTTGCCATCGCAACGCCGGGCAGGCATTAGACAGCAAGCCCTCGACGCACTGCAGTAAGCCCCTATTCCATACTGGATATTTCTAATGCCAAAAACTACTACAGGAGTAGCCAGCGCGGGTCTTACTACGCACAGGATTTCCAAAATGCTTTCGCATCTTCAAAGCCCTATGCAAACAGGAGCTAATTAAACTTTAATTAATATCTTGACAGGTAAAAGGTTTTTCATTTTGCTTTTAGCTAATGCTTATTCATCGCCAATGGAAATCACTTAAGACCTCAACTAAAACATTCTCGGGGTAAACAGACTCTGACTTGCTGCATACATTTAGCTAAGAGCTGAGCGAACACTTTTTTTGTGAATGTATTTACTTACCCTTTTTTAAAAAAATATTATTTCCTTTTTTTTTTCCCTGCACAAAGATAAATAAATAGCAAGCTGGAATGAAATGACAGAATATATGTAAAGCAGAGGGGAAAGGTTAAATACCAAAGTGAAATTGGGCATTAAAACAAAAGTCCATTCTCAGGGTGTAAACGAAGTGTCCAACCTTTTCATCAAAAGTGTTTACAGCTTATTTTTGTAATATGAGTCTAGGTGGATAACGTAGCACGCAGCATGGGTCTGTGCATAAATACGTTCCTGTTTGTGATTTTTAAAATCATAACATTCTTTGAAATATGAAAATCCTGAGTCTTGATACAATCCATATTACTGAACTGATGCCAGCTACCTATATGTATTTGATTAGCTTGTAGCAATCCAGGGATTTGATAAAGACCTGCGTTACAAGCATAGTCCTCGTAAGGTGGTAATGACACAAACTGTGCAGATTCAAAAAAGTGCTGAGTGCTTCCTCCTTCCCTGCTTAAACTTCAGTGGAAATGCTCAGTCTTGAGGTCCTCTGGAAAATCAGGTCATTTAAAACCTTTTTAGAAGCAAGCAGTGACTAAGAAACTCAAGACTCTCAAAGTAAAATCTTGATCTTGCTGATATTAGCAAGAAAAAGTCCTGGTGCCTGGAGGAGCACCAAGATCTCATCTGCCCATCTGCTTTTTTTACTCCGACATCTTAGTGCTAAGAAGCTTCTTTCACTTGTTCATGTTCAGAGTCAAATCGTAGTGCAACAGGTTTGTTGAAGGCTTCTCCTTCCATCCGCTGCGTGGTTCCTGTTGGAAGAGAAACCCCCAAGGACACCTCAATCAGATGGTCCCACGCCCTGCAAGAAACAGCACACCACGGCCCACGCTGTAGCGTAGAAGTACTCGCTCTCTGTAATGGAAG
Source organism: Steatornis caripensis (assembly GCA_013398225.1). Lineage (NCBI taxonomy): Eukaryota > Metazoa > Chordata > Aves > Caprimulgiformes > Steatornithidae > Steatornis > Steatornis caripensis. The sequence continues at coordinate 507,754 of VZSC01016558.1, read as the reverse complement.
TGGTTTTGTGGCAGGAACATGGGACCCAGTGCCAGGTAGGAAGTCCGTGTTACATTGCCTCCTGCCAGCTCCAAACAACTTCCAGTAAGAGAGCTAGGACGTATGGTTGTGTGGACATACTCCAGCCCGTATAGACTCCACCTGTGGTTTGGGTGTACCACAAAGACAACATGGGAATTGGTACACACATTTGGGCACCTCGTTGGGAGTTATGGTGAAAAACCACTTCAAGAAAACTGGACCGGGACCAGCTTGTCCTATATCACCTGATGTTTGTGCTGGGAATGTAAATGATGCTCCTTCCCCCTTTTATCGCACCTCTCATGTTCTCCCAACTACAGCACATCGACAGTGTGCTCTGGCACGATTTGCCGAGAAACATTTTGAAATCCTAAAAGGAGGCAGGATAAGCTTTCAGAAACCCATGTTCGTTTGTGACCAAGAGCTTTTTGGATGCACTCACTACATTTTTAATAATGAGACCATTGACAGAGCTTTCTAAAATCGTTGATCTGCTGCACCAGAAAACAAAGAGAGCCAAACCCTTTGCATTGAGCTTGCTGTCAATTGTTCCTGTTTCTTGCTTTGCTACAGGAAGCATTAGAAGCCAATATCTTTAATAACTGGGACCCAAGCAGCTTTCTCGCTTCTCCTTGATGTTTTGTTCAGAAAAATTTATAGAAGAAGTTTACCAGATTCTTATTAAGTTTACCATTAGGAACAATTCCTGTTATTTATTGAATGTTTTCCTTTGTTTAATTTAATCTGATGTCCCCTAAATTTCTTCTTATGCAGGTCAAACACCTTCTTTCCTAGTGGTTAACAGCCCTCATATACATGCAGCAGTTACCATATCCTCTCTTAGTCATAATTTGGCCAATTTAGACATATTTAGATCTTTTAATCTTTTCTCGTAAGCTCGTCCCATTTAGCTCTTCATAATTTTTATTACTTTTTTTTCCCCCTCCCTATTTTTCCCCCGTCTGAGCTCTCTCTGTATTGTTGCTATCTTGCTGAGATTTCCTGAATGGAATAGCATTCAATAAATTAGATGATCACCGTTACCACACTATGGAAAACTGTTATCTCTATGGTCAATTAAGCTTCATCTCTCTTTATGGAGTCCCCATAAGTGACAAGTTTTGCACTGCCATAACATACAGGCAGCAGAGATCAAATACGCTGCCTCGCTGGTGGTCACATACAGTTACCCTTACATGTGTGTAGGCTCTTTCTGCTGGAGATGACTTAGCCTGAGTTATTGAGGGCTTGCCAGTAGTTCAGCTCCAGAGTTTTTCACAAGTGTTTCTCATCCATCTGCAAACACAATGAGTATTTTGTTTGTTGTGTCTTCCAGTTTATTAATGTAGAACTTAAAGTTGGACTTAACTCCTTCCTCTACCCCACCAGAACCTCCTTCATCTTCTCAAACCTGACATGTTGCAATTTAGCTTAGTTTACGGTATTTCAGCCAATGCAGACACCACAAACAAGTACTTATATCCAGGCCAGATTGAGTCAATTTTTCAAATAAGATTTTATGATACTATCAAATGCTTCACTAAAATATGGATATATTTGCCCAGAATCCGATGTAGCTATTTTAAACTTCCTGGCTAGGCAATTAAAGTTGGAGAAGCTGGTCACAAGTGTGTCAATAGCTCTTACGGACGTCTTCTGCTAGTTTAGAGTCAAAAGTAACATTTTTAAACTAGCTTTCCCTCCTGCTAGAAGGCTCTGAGCTGCAAGTGCTGTATGAACACATCAGAGTTGCTTAGCAGTAGGAGAAGATCTGGGCATATCTCCTTGACCGGATGGATCCGGCTGTTGCTCCTGTGACATTCATGTGCAAAGCCATAGTAAGCCTAGACACCATATCAATTTTGTTAGTGTCCTGTGCATTAGCTAAATCACTTTTTCTCTTGATTGCTCTGCCACAGGTACATGGCGCCAAGACTGGCATAGGAGGTTGATGTCCACCCATGCACACATGCTCTCACATCACCTGTGGGTTGCTCTGGGTCATCTTAGCTCATTGCAAAGTAAACTAGGAACTGGGAAAGGAGAAGTCCAAGACCTGAGGCTGCTATGCTCTGGCTTGTCATCACCTGACTTAATAATATTATTAGATTTAAGAGAGAACATAAGGAATGCATTTGTCTGGAATTACTTATCGCTTCGAAATCTAGGCTCACAAGAAGAAGATATGAACAGCTTTAGCAGGTCAGACTGGATGTCTGTGCCAAATAACCTCCTATCTGCAACTGTAGTGAGAGCCCAGGAAAGAGTACAAATGTAGGTCAATTCTACAGTGATACTTCCCCCAAAATACTTGCCCAACCTACAGTGGTTTCTGGCTCAGGCACTTTCTGAACCAGACATGGCGTCTTTCTTTTTAATGCAAAACCCAGATGGATTTTAAAAACCTCCAATGGGTTTTTCTTTCATGAATGTATCCAGTAAACTTTTAGCACTCCCAGTGTCCTGTGGCAAGGAGTTCCACAAGATGACTAAGCACGCTCCCCCTCGGTTTAAACTGCCAGCTACCAGCTTAATTTCATGCTTCTGAATTTTTGTATTAGAAGAAAAACCAGCAAACAGCTGCTTGCTATTCTCTCCTTGTCACTCATAATTCCTGAGAACTCCATCATATCCTCTCAGTCATCTCTTTTCTGGCTGAAGAAACCTACTCTATTTAATCATTCTCACACTGAAGCCTTTCTAAGTCTTTAATTAGCCTTGGTGCCCTCCTCTAAGCCTGTTCCAGTTTGACTAGTTCCTTTAGGAGCTGGAACATTTCAGGTATTTCAGGTGAAGATGCACTGAAGATTTATAAAATAAAACCCCTTTTTAAATATATTCTTCATTTCTTTCCTGATAATTTCTAACATTCGCTTTGCTTCCTGAGAGCTGCAGATAGAATCTATTTCACGGGATAATGAGTTTTATAGAATTCTCTATTATAGCTCTAACTCTCCTTAATGATTAGGGTTAGTTTGGAGCGTAACGGAGTTAGAGTTAGCATAGAGGATTTCCAGGACCCTCCTCCTCCATGTACATCACTTGACATTTATCTACCCTGAATTTTACCTGACATTTTATCACCCAGCCATGTACTTCCAGATGGATTTTTGGCATCTCATCACAGTCAGTCTTCATCTTTAGCCCCTGAATAATTTAGTACTATAAGCAGCATGTTCTCATCAGTCTGTCCCCATTCTCATATTATGACTTCCTTTCAATTTTTCCTAGGATTGATGCTAGATCCCAATCTATCTGTTGAGTGGAGTGACCCATACAGATCTATAGCATTAGAGACTTCTGAAATGCCTTGGAAAGCATTTTCCCCTGCTAGGATGAGTGATGTGGGAAGAGAAGTAGAAAGAAATTTCCTCTTATTCCTGGAAATAAATTACAATTGTTCTTAAAGTCCGCAGACGTCTGGCTATTACATCATCTGAGGCTCTGGTGTTTCTAGCTAACGATCACTAACAAAGGAGATGCATTTCCTTCAAGGAATTTCATCATTTACACATCTGATGTTAATTTTTTGGGGGCCAAAATAAGAATAGGAATAAGTGACTTTTTCGGTTTATGTTTACTTTTTCCCAGGCCACAAAACATCCATTGACTATGAAACTTAAATTTACTGCGTAACAAATGCCCGCTTTCATAATAAGTTAATAAAGCTGTTTCATAAATAACAGTACAAGAAGCTACAGATGCTGACCTAAGGAAAAAAAAAATACAAGCAGCATTCGGTTTTAATCTGATTCTTTATTAAATATTTATCACAGTATCTGAGAACTGAAGAAATTTTGTTGTCCCCAGTCGGTCATTGTGAGATGTTGAAGTCAGCAAAGCGATGGCAAGAGGGATATCTTGTGCCTCTTAGAGGTTATAGACTTCAATTTGATTGTTTGCTCCTATTTCCCCAGCCCTGAGACAGGGAGGATGTTTCCTCGCCCACTTACATGGGAGAAAGTGCTGATTTAGAAAGCGTAGTGGAAAACACTGAAACCAGGATCAACAGACTTGCCCAAGCTCAATGGTTATAAGTAAAACGTACAGGAGAAAATCCCTGGCACTAGGGTGGCAGGAGTTGCAGCCCCGGAGCATCCGAACCATCGGGACAATCCCTGGGATCCAGGCGTTGCGCGGGAGCACTGCTCTCAGCCACGTGTCCACTCGCCCCACCCCGCACTCAATCACGGCAGATTTTCGTGATGGGCAGAAAGCGTGGCTGAGCAAATATGGACATTGGGCCAGGCAGGGGAATAAACCACGATGTTGATTACTATCTAAATATCACCCCCTTTGAAGCCAGCAGTTCTGTGTTTGGGGAGGATTGAATACTCTTTCCTCACAGTTCGAGGAACATCATGAGCTGTTTTGTGTTCTTTCTGTTGTGAACTTGATTTCGTCACAGCCTATTGCAAAGGGCTAAACAAGGTAAAGGGCAGGGGAAGGCGCTAGGATACAGGTGCCCTATGGTCAACAGCCCGCTGTCCGGCTGAAAAATGCCGATGCTATAGCACAACCCAGCCACCGGCTGTCTTCAGTGCAACTGCTGGGTGGGGAGGGCCGGAGGGTGAGGCTGCCCTCGGCGTCCCCTTCCGCACCGCCCCTGGCCGGGGAGCACCAAGAGGATGTCCAGCAGACAGCAAAAGAGTACAGGTGGGATAACTGTCCAGAGAAATTCTCTCTGCTCTGCAGTGCACCATCCCTCCTTGCTCCTTTATGGAGCTTGAGAAGCTGATATTTGAGCCTTATTCCTGCCTGGGAATGCTTTATTCTTTCCCTTTCTTCTCTTCTCTTCTCTGTTGGGCAAACAGTAGGGTAATAAAGCCAGGACAAGTGGACTTGCACACACGAGGAATCCGATCGGTGCTGTGTTCAATCCCTGCCACACATGCACAGTGTACTCTTTTTAAAGGATGTATTTGGAAATAAGCCTGCTTTTTTCTACTGTTTATTCAATTTCTCTCCTTTTCCTCTAAGCATCTGTTACAGGGAAAAGTCAGTGGGTGTCAGTGTCATTCAGGATCAGGCCGGGACAAGCAGGGCTCTCCTGCGTCAGTGCTTTTCAGGGTTTTACCACATTTGGATGCAGCGTGGAGTCAGAGATCTGGGATGAATTGTTCTTCCGCATCTCCTTTTTGTGCCACTGAGATATAAAACAGAAAGCATCAGCTTGCAATAAATTCACAGATGTGTTAAGTAACACACAATGGAGGCCCTTTCAGCAAACTGTCAAAAGGAAAAGACTACACTGGGAGTAGGAAAGGGCAAGCCGACTCTCTGCTGAATTTGGCAGATTGGATTTTACATCTGCTCCCCAACCTATTACAAGCTCATTTATCTGATTCATCCCCATCCCCTGTCCTGCCTCTGCTGCAGACAGTGGCTGTGCACACGTAAGGATAAGGAGCTTCAGCCTCTGCAGCGGTGCTGGAGCTGCGATAACAATGCCAGCGCTGAGAGAAGTTTCTGAGAGTTCAAGGATTTTGGCAGGTACTGTAATAAAAAGGAGGGAAGCTTTCGGCTCATGCAGGGACCGTTTTCTTAACCACAAATAAATCAGATATTTGGCGTTTTCTGAGTTGCCGCCCTCCAGAAAGAACAACACATGACTGGATGTGTCAGGATCAAGTGTAATGGATAAAGGGAACCAGAAGGACATATCTATGGCTCCAAGCCTGCAGTACGCATTTCCATGCCATGCTGAAGACTTGGGCTGGTATGACCTCAGCAGAGGTACTGAAAAATATGTTTTTTATGGCCAGAGATCATTTTCTTTTGAACATGAAACCCCAGAGATAAAAAGGCCTTTATTTACAAGTGTTGGAGCGGAGAAATTGGAAGCTGCAACCCTGAGCCAGCAAAGATTTCTGTGCCGGGGTGGGAGCTGAGTTGGAAGTCAGTGGTACTGGATATGTTACTGGGAATGGTCCGCCACACTTTGCCCCTGACACTTCTGGCCTCTTTTGCACTCTTTGCCACTGGGAACCCATGAATTATGCCTGTGTAAATCCATAGAAAGAATAGAAATTAAGTAGAATCCCACTTTTCACTTATTCCGTATGATCTTGATCCTCAACCATCTCTTCAAGTGACTTTTTCGGGTGGCCTATCTGACTTGGAACGTTACGGGGCACAAATCAGGCAATCAGGGAGAGGAGTGCTGCAGTGCCAGCTCCCCTTTGCGATAAGCAGCGATAAGAACCTCTGCGTACCCTGAGCTGTCCAGGTCGGCAAAGCCCAGAAGCTTTCTATTATCTATAGCATCTATCTTATCTATATAGCATCTATATTATCTATCTATAGGCATTATCTATAGCACGTGCAAATAACTGCACCCACTGATTCTGTTTTGGGGCATTTAAACATGAATAATCTTGTCAAAGCTTTCTGTCTGAAAAATGATCTGAAGGAGATTCCTTATACAAGTGACACTCCATAACAGGAGCTTTCCTCCAATTATTCCTACATACTGGGACAACAAATGTGTCTAGCTGGGAGCCTTGCCGCTTCACTTCCTTCCATGTAGAAATCAGGGAAAGGTTGAGAACTGAGGTTGTGAATCCCTGCTGTACCCCTGTAAAGTAATAATAGCAGCATCAGTAATAGCTCTTAAATCAGGAGAACTTACTTCAGCCTGCTCCCATGAGGCTTGCATGACAGCATTTAACGTTCACGGGAATGACATGTTCCCAGCAAGAACATTCTCATTTGCATTATGGCAGGACATGGAGACCCAAGTCAGAGTTTGAGTGTTGAGCAAACCTGATGTGACAACATAGCCCTTGTTTCCATACTGTGTTTAGTCTAAGCTAACCCTTTTCAGACCCTCCTCCCTGCTCCGAATGAAAGCCTTGTGAAAAGGCACGCGCAACGCAACAGCAAGGAATATAAAGTACTGCAAGAGAGAAAAGGAGGCAAAAAGCACTTGAACCTTCATTGACTCCAGAATTCCTGTAAGCCTGCAGACTTCTCCATTTTTTATAAAGGTAATGAGATTTCAGGCTACCGCTAATTACCTGTTAATCACCAGAATGCAGAATGCACTCTTATATGAGTAGCATCATTGTCTGTTTTCAAAAAAAACAATAAAATCCAAGTCCGGATAAAAATTCGTTATGTTTTTCTGTGCAAACATTATGCCAAAGCACAGTGTTTTATTAACACATGAGTGAGAAATAAGCTGACACGTGTTGTGTTAGTCACAAAGCCAGCGATAAGTCCAAAGTACATGGAGGAAGATATCATTATCAGACCAAACAACACGCTCCAGCTATAGTCTAAACTATTCCATGGGTAACTACTCCTGATTTTGCGAAGTGATAAAATTCATGTTCTTGTGAAAGTACAGCCTCCAATTTGTAAGGAGTCCAGTGTTCAAATCCAAATCCCTTTACAACAGACAGAAATGACTCACTAACTTCAACATGGCTTGGATCGGGCTCCTATCTGGGAAACTCCTTAAAAAAAAAATGAGATTTTACATACGTGCAATGTGCAGAATTGGTCTTAATATTTTATTTGTGTAATTGTGCCAGTAAAAGTTGAAAAGTAAGGAAGCTGATCTCTTCCCAAGACATGCAAAAATAAGGAGACAACCGTATCCGGATAGAAAACAATTAATTCCCCTTGTGGAATGAACATATCAAAACAGAGAGCAAACTTAATGCACTTAATGATTTTCGGAGCACAAATCCCACAAGAGATAATAGGACTTCACTTTTAATTGAGCTATAAGCCTTTAAAAATGCTTCCCCTAATTATAAAGTAGTTCTTACGAGTATGAAGTGTGCATAACAGGTATACAGAGAGGAAGCACAATGTGCTATACTCGTTAAAACAAGCAGAAAATATTATGCACTTTAAAGAAATAATCAGTGCGTTTTCATTGTGTTCAGCTTGAAGGTTACCTAGAAATCATTTTAACTACAAGAAATTACACATGAGATTATTTTTTCTGGGCTTTTTTGTTTTTTTTCTGTAAAACAAAATAGAAAAGAAAGATATATATCTTGCCAGTTAATATAGTAATGTTGCACAAATTATAGACAACAAGAAGTAAGCTCATAATAAAATATAACGCAAAAAGTTTTTACTTTTCATAAATATCTTGTAACATGGAAAAAGTTTTTCATTATTAACAATTTTTTTGAAGTACTGAACCGTGATTTTAAAATGGACCTGATCTCTGCAACCTTGACAGTAAAATAATACCTTTACCAGTGTTTGTATCACCATAACACTCAGGTTGTTAATGTTATTTTATACTGTGAAGGATATTTTACAATGTTCAATTCCTATATTGTGGCTGTTAATGTGTTCTATGATTTACGACCGATTTTGTTTTTCAGCTCGAGAGTTCTGCGTTTCTGAGAAATATTTTGACAACATTGCTTTTCGGTTTTTAAATTCCTTTTCAATGCTAATGTATTTTTAAGGAGTGAAACTAAAGAACAGAAATAGCACGTATTTTTTGAAAACTATACAGCCTTGTATAGTTTTCATACACAGCCTAACATTCATCATCATCTCCCTGCTGCTTTACAACCACTAATGTTATTATTACTGTCTTTTCTTTTGCTAGGTAGAAATATTAATGAGATATCATTTCCCTGCTTTTGTAAAAGTCTCTCTCATGTTGCTTATTCAGTGGATAAAAACTCACAAGTCAATAAGCGGCGAGACCACGGCTGAAACCCCACACTCTGGCTTTCGGCTCAGTAAACTCACAAAACAAGCTTCACGTTTCACCCTTGTTCCCCAGCTTTGCTTTAAGCTGCACCAAATCGCAGAAGCAACAATTCTTCCCATGCCGCACTTTCACCATCAAAGGATCCAATACGTTACGACTGAGGCAGATCGCAAAGAAACACAAACAAACAACGAGGCGAACTGATTAAACGTCAGCAAAAAGAAGTTCTTAGACATCAGATTTCCTGAGCTTTTCCCCTTTCCTTGGTGCACTACTTACTTGTAATTAGGTCTGGGGCCATTCCTTCCTATTCCACAGGATAAACTGGAATATACTGCTCGGCAATTTTGTCTCTAGCTCTTTAAACACTAGAGACCTTATAAGCAAACAACCTTTTTTTCTGCCTGTTATGAAATTTTAATGATCTTCCAAGGGGCTCAAAATCAAACAAACTTTCTTCCCTCCCCTTGCCCCAACAACTTGGCTTCTTTATACCTTTTGTTTCAGAACTGTGCCCAAACTAAATACACTAAACCAGGAGGGAATTATAACTTTAAAACAGGGGTTAAAGTGCCCTTCGTTTTCCCATGTCTCTTCCCGTTCCTGGTAAACTGTGGGATTACGTTTGGGGAGCATTGGAAAAAACAAGTTGGGGAGTGGAAACTAGAGCAGAGATGCGATCTCCAGGCAGAGAGTCCTCAAAAGGGGTTTCATGGAGGGGGTGAGAGTGCCAGCGCCACCGTACACCAAACAGCTTTGTGATGGATGTGTTTATCCTTAAAACTAAGCTCCCATTCAATGCTGCAATAGCCAGGCTCGGGCAGACGGATGGCAGGAGAAGTGTGTCGGTCGAAGACAGGGAGCGTGTTAAGGCAGCTTGTTTAAGCATTCCCTGATGTGTAGGTGCCACAGTTTATATTAAAGGTGATCTGTAGACCATAAGGATCACCCTAAGGGATCCCAAAAGGGCTTTAAATTGCCGGGAGAGGAGGCAGCCTCCCTCCACCCTCCTTCACCACTGGGCACGTCCGGGCTCAAAGGACCGCAGTGTGTGAACAGGGCAGCTACGAGGTGACGATAAATGCCGTAAAATATGTAAAATGCCTGGTTAATCTGTGTTGCTGGAATGTATTTTCTCAACTCAACACTTGCCTGGAGATCATGGGTAGTGCCCCAAACTCTGCCAAAGATATCTTTGTAGCTCTTTTCACTCCCCTTCACCTCAATACCTCCGATTTCATAGCATTTGGTATTGACTCCTCTAAAGCATCTCCTGCTCCCAGTCCTGGAGTGCTCAGACTTAGATGGAAATTACAGCCTATCCGAGCATTCCCTAATTTACGCCAAGTGCTTTCAGGCAGAAGAACTGTTTGGAGAGTTGGCTGGGAATCCTTAAAATGCTGTTTTGTACCCCTGAGCTACAACAAAGCAGTCATTACATGCAGAATTAGCTGGTTGTAGCCAAAATTGCTTCACTTCAAAATTTGACATCTAAAGGGCATCAGAGCAAAATGTGACCTGACCGGAGGCTGGTAGGAGCTAACGGTCACTGCAACAACATGTGGAGCCCTACCTCCTTCCAAAGGCAGGTTTTGGAGAAGGGTGGTGTGCAATACTTGATGTGATTAATAGAGGTGTGGGAAGTGTGGTATCATAGAATCATAGAATCGTAGAATCATAGTGGTAGCTAAAACTTTGAGAGCGTTGTGCAGAAGAAGATGTTTGGTGGCTGTTCCATCCCCTTTTCATTGTTCCCATCAGTCCATTGGTGTACGCATGGGGAAGAAGAGAAGAAATAGCTCTAGGAAAAATCAAGAGAAAACTTTTGGGATAAGAAGGACAGAAAGAATTAGGGGCAGTAGGGTAGGTCATGGCTTGGAAACGGGGGATTTTGGGGGTGTTCAAGAAGCCCTGGAGCACCCCTGCTTACAACAGCTTAGGGAGAGCAAGTGCTGCATCCCCATATAGGGAGGAAGGGGTCGCACTTCCAAATTGCCCCCAGCACACACACACATGCACACACACGCACACACACACACCCCAGTTAGCATTTATCCCACTGCAAGGGGATGGCGCACAGCTGAGCAACGCCGAGCGCTGGCCTGGGAACGAGGTCCGGGTTAGGATTCGCACACATCAGTAACTCACTCCCACGGCCCTGGGTAGCATTGTTCTCTAAAAGCAGACATGTTTCCTTCCAAGTAGCAGACATGGAAAGAAAAACACACACGAAAACAAATCATCTCGTCCTTCCTTCTCCGGATGGCGAGCAGCCCGCTCCCACTTGTCACTGAGGCTTGAGGTGGACACGATCCCAGTCTGACAGAGGAGATAGGGGGATGAAGAACAAGTCTCCCAAGTCCCTTAGCCCTGGAAAATCCACTCCTGAGGATGGCTGATGCTATCAAGCTTTCTGCTCAACCTCTCCTATGCCCATTTCCCTGTTACCAGCCCATCTGAGCACACCCCAAATGCAAGCATGGGTTATGTGGGGATTTTCCGTGTGTTGAACTTTGTTTCTACTCTGTCGGGGGGGATCTGAATTGGCTCTGTCAGGCCTCCCTAATGTTCACCTAGTGCAGTTCCCCACCTCTCTGCAAGGTTTGGAGCTTTCTTCATGTCTTGCAGAGTTTTGGGGCTGCAAGGCTGTGGCTGGAAAGAAATCACTGCAGAATGAAGCAGAAACAGCCACAGGCTATTGCACCCCTCCTCTTGGGCTGCATCCAGTCCTCGTGCCCTGAAGGCATTAAGACACCGGGTAAAGGTCCGAAGATAAAAGATCCTGGATGTTTTGAAGGGGATAAACCTGTCCTTTGCAATATAGGATCTCCACCACTTGTTTCCCTAGCTCTGGTATCTGCCCTTCATTGGCCATTTTTTTTAAGCTTTCCCTCCTCAAAAAATAATCGGTAAATCATAACAGACTAAAAACACGGTTGGGCATCTGTCCTTTTGCAAGGGCTTTTGGCTGCTGTGAGATCATTAAAAGGGCCTGGCTCTACACAATCTGACAAATACGAGGCGAACTTTACCCCCGGGTCTGCCACCTTCGCACAACAAGGGCACATATTCCACAGCTGGGGAGCTGTTATTCGACTCGGACTGTACCACAGGTCAGAATTTATGACTTTGTTATTATTATGTTTGTGAGTTTTACGGCCACATGGGTCCCGCGGGAACTCACAGCACTTTCGCTTGGCCATGTCAGTCAGACATTCATAATGCACCGAAGAGGAAGCATTGAAAATGCTGGGAATATCCTGTCTAACACTGTCTCTCATCTCTCTGACCCTCAGGTAAGGGCCAGACTTTGTTTGCACCCAGCATCGGAGGAAGCTGATAAAGGGCACAAGAGGAACATGGAGGGGGAGCGAATGGCAATGAACATTCAGCAGTGTTACTGCCAGACACCTCTGCTGCCCTGTTTGTTCCTTCTAATGACACATGTCCCAAATTTCCTGATCATAACAGTCATCATGTTGCGCTTGGTGTTTTATTGCCCTCTGATGTCAAGCCAGGAGGCTTCACAATGGGAGTTAACCTGACGTTAATGAGTTTAACCACTCCAGTTCATCTGCTGACTCCTCAGAGCGTTAATGGCTGGGGGTGCGGGGCGGCAGGGGGGGGG
>VZSC01016558.1:462704-495225 GCA_013398225.1 Steatornis caripensis | reverse complement strand
GGGGGGGGGGGGCGGCAGGGGGGGGGAGCCGAAGAGGTATTTTTACTCACGTAAAGTGTGTAAACACATCACGCTGTGCCCAGATTTCGCTGTGAGCCACTGACAGCAATGATGACAACTCAAAAGGTTTGTGTTTTGACTCATGGATGCCCGTGGCTTGTCAGGGATGATTATCACTGGTGGGGTAAAGTATCTGAGGTGGGAGCCTTTCCCTCACATGTGCGATGGATGGATGCCAGCGAGCATCTGTCAGGCTTCCTTGTGGGAACTGCATAGTGAGCAAATTTTCTGTTGCAATGTAGATTGTAGGGCCACTGACATCACGGCATCTCCTACTAGTACCCAAGATGAAGGCCCCACTGAGAAGGACCAAGCCATCCAGGGTGGTGAGCTGCCAGAAATGCTCCTCTCTGGCGCCCTTGAAGCAGCATGGTCCTTCTCCACCAAGCTCCCCTAGCCCTCAGGGAATCTTCACACTTCAGAAAAGTCAAAAGCTTCCCAAGCAGCAAATGCCCTAACCCCTAAGCAGCACCAGCATCTTCCACCACGCACAGCCAAGAGTTGACAGTGGCTGTTTCATCATCTCCCTTGCTGGGAACATCCAGGCCAGGGACCAGGATATCTGATGGAGATGTTGTAGACCAGGTCTGAAATCTTTGCAGGAGTCACTGGCCTCTGAAGCCATAAAATATGAAGGCCAAACTATCCTGAGAATTTTTCCTGTTTTGCCTTCTTCCCTTCTCCCTCTTTCACCCTCTCCCAGGCAGGACAGTAACATCCAGACCTCCAGGAACCACATCTCTGAACACGCATCATGTTAAAGGCAACAATGGCGTTGTATTTTACAAGACCTGGAGTTTGACGTTCCTCACATTTGGAGGCAGAAAATATTCAAGCAATGTCATCCTTTCATTGCCTGTCCATCCTGGACAAATAAGAGTGTGCAGATATGTGTAATTACCATTGCGAGCCACAAATCTCCAATTTGCAAAGAGACTGAGGAAGCTAACCTTGTAATTCTACATCAAACTTAGAAACCATATATAATAATAAATATATAACTCCCTGGTACTAAATGATACTGTTATTCTGTAGCATTGGATAAACTTTTTAACGCCCTTTTTTTTTTTTACTCCTATCTGAAGAATTGACTCCCTTCTCCACCCGTTCACAAAATGCATCGTCTTAATTCAGCATACCTCAGCGCCTGCTGGGCGAGGGGAATGGGATACCAGCAAGCAAAGGCCAAATCAGGACTCCTTTAACTTAATAAGGCAGGCAACGCTACAAAGGCATCTGCAATTCCCCTCGATTTTTCTTGGGGGAGGCAGGTGCTGTCTATCCTTGAGGAGCACAAACATCTGACATGGCCATGACTTTGTGTTGTGCCTTTCCTTCGCTGCTGTGCATTTGCTGGCTCTCTCCTAGAGATGCTGAGCGCTTTGGCAGCAATTACCCAGAGTACCTATGATGGTTGGGTTGCCGTGACCACCAGCTGCCTCCTGTCTGCAAATCCCTGTCTCAGCTGCTAGTGCCAAGGATGACCCTAAAAGCCATATGCTTGATGATCGCCTGGGCTGCATGCACCAAAAATTATGCATAGCCATAGGAAGCCGGAACAGATCCGCTTGTCTCATGTCACCACCTGCAAGTCCTCAGTAGCATGTGGGATCATGAGAGGGAGACGAGCACACAAGGAGGGAATGCTGCTGCTGAAAAAACAGCAACGGGAAGGATTTGCTGAGGACTCCGGCCGTGCTGCTGGGACAATAGAGGAGATTCCCCGACCCCAGATTCTGCAGGGTCTCCCACATGTGCCGGCAATTCACACTCCGGCTTTTATGAGGTGATAGGAGCTGCTGGAAGGCATTTTCCCAGCTTGTCGGGGAGGCTCACGTGAAGGCCCCCTGGTGAGGGCAGGCTCTGCAGCCCCAGGTGTGGGAGGTCAGCACAGCTCCTGGAGTCTGCACGTGCCAGCCTGGAGAATGGGCACAGGAAAAAGGGCAGCACTGCTTTCATTATAAAGGTAACATCTGCTTTATAAAAAAACCAAACAAAACCCCCCATCTGCTTCAGTACATGAATGCTTCTCTGCACTAGGAGAATTTCTCTCTATCAGGAGCTTCTGAATAAAGGAGCCAAGAATTAAAAAAAAAAAAATATAAGGAAGGTGGAGATAAACTTCAGCTCTGATGCTGCGAGCAGCGGTTGAACAAATGTAATCTGCTTTTGTGACACTCAGCAGAAAGGCAGAACAGAGCAGGAAGAAAGGAGGATCCGATTTCACGTGTTTCATCTTAATGACCCCAGTATCACACATGCCTTTTACAAAAAGAAAATGTTCTGTAGGCACTCAAATGCCTGCATATGGATCTAAATGCGCGTACGTGTGATACACTGAAGCACTTCAGGGTAGAGCCTCATTGTTTAAGCACAGCTTCCCGCTTGGGCATGTAAATTAATCCTTGTGGGCGCTTGGATTTGCACTTCACCCTCTCAGCGAAATATTATACATTTGTGCGCTGTGCGAGAGGGAGAAAAGGCAGCGTGTTGCCCAGCAGCTTGGGGTGACCTGGCGTTATTTTGGTCCTGGCACCCCCCAGACTCACTCACATTTTTTTATTCCTCATTACATCCTGCACAAATTCCTTCTGGTTTGAGAGTTTCCATTCTTGATCTCTGTCCAAAGGTGAGCGTTCGCTGCTGAAAGTTTGTTCTAAATTGATTTAACTATTTTTAAAAGTTACTCATTGCTGAATAAATATACCTTTCCCCCTGCAAATGTATTTCCCTGATTTCCTTCTCCAAAGGGAGCAGCAGGGATATAGTAAAACATTTTAGAAAGAATAGTCTGGTTGATACCAAGGGAGCTAAATGAAAGAGAAACAAAGAAAGCAAACAGGATATTTATGGCAACTCTAGAGAGCTCTCTGTATGTAGCCATTAAAAATAGCCCTCAAATGAACAATATTGGCTTTCTGCTCTGTCCTCAAATACAGAGGACAACCTTTGAAAGACTCGTATGCGCATCCAAGACTTCTGTGGGTAACTGTGGATTGGCAGGTGAAAAGAAGTAATTTTGAGCACGTTCTTAACCCGCGTAAAAAGCAGTTTCACTTGTGCACACACTGGATAACACACGCTGTCTTGTTTTTATATGTAGCTTAATCATTCACTACTCATTTCCTTGGAGAAAGCTTGCAGTTCTTCAGGGCAAAGAAAAATGTAGTAAAATTAGGCACCTCCTGTGCCTTTTCCTGCTTCAAATTTTGAGTTGCTGTCCCTGCTTTTGAAAAAGTAAGTAAATAAACATTCCCATAAGAAAAAATTACAGTAGTTTTAATTTTCTAAATAAATACAAGAGAAAAACCATACAAGATTTACATAGTTTGCAAGTAAAAAAAAAAAATCACATTTTCCCAGTTTAGGAATCACTAACTTACAGTTAATAGATCTTGCTGCATTAACAATTTCAATCTCCAGTAAATGTCTCCAAAAGGGTCCTACACTGCCCAAAGGTTCCTTTTTCTGCCAAAAAATAAACGGCTGTTTCCCTTTTTGTGCACAAGCGTTTGCCACTGGTACAACCTAAGGTCTTCCACTGTTGGTCAGAAGCATGCTGAAGGAAAGTATTGCTGAGATACATCTTCCTTAGACAGTTTTATCCTTTCTGCTCTTTTCTTCAGCAAACATATCAAATACTGCTTTAGAAAGCTGGTTTGAACAAGCAAGCCAGTGTTTCAGCATTCACTCTATTTTTCCAGCTGAATTTAAATTTTTTTTTTAAAACATAAATGGCTTCATTAACGTCAATTTGTGGATCTGTTAAGATGTAGGTGGTCCGATGCCTTAAATATGACTGTACATTTGTTCCACTCCACCACTCTGAAAAATACTTCAGTGGAATACGACGTAAGGGATTACCATCCAACTTTTTTTTATTTTTCTTTCTGTTTTCAAAAACAGCTGTGTCACAGATAGCTCTCCCCTCCCTTTGCTCCTCTGACCTCTTATTCTGCAATCCTCTTGGATTCCCTCCAGGGAGGGCAAATATTCCCTCCACCTTCCCCCAGAATTGCACGTTCCTTTAACCTTGGAACAATCTTTAGCCGCTAAAAATAGGCTCCCAGCTCCAAACTTCAACGGCTCTTCTTGTGCTGTAACTGCGTTTTGACATTCTGTTCTCCTCAGTGGATCACATGCACCGTCCCTGCTTCCTTTCCAAGGCTGACAAAAGCACAATGTGTCACCAAAATTTTATACAGGAATTCCAATGACCAGACATTTCTGAATAAAAGAAACAAAACGCTGCACGGAGAAACTTTTTCACATGAAGAACAACAGAGAAAAAAAATCACAGAATTACGGAGTCTTGGAAATTAGAAATGGAAAATCAGTTAGGTCATCCAGATTATTTCTTTGCCAATTCCGGATAATCCCCTATGGCACTGGCTGGTTTAAAGCCCTCAATGAGCGACCTCTTGCCAGCATCTGAGAAGGTTATTCATAACCCAAGACATCTCCCAGCATTTCCGACATTTAGACTCCTCCTTTCAGAACAGCATTCTGTCCCTTCATATCATGGACCTCATCACCATCAGTCTTTCCATCCCATCTTCGTGAAAGGACTTGAGATATTGAGACTTTCTCCGTAAGAAATGTTGGGTTGGTTTTTTTTTCATGAATATTTGTAGGATAATATCCCTGCCTGGAGTTTTATCGAAAATTAGGTAAGTGTGATGGGTTAGCTTTCAGCTTTTCTTTTTTCTTTTGGTTTTGACTGTTCTTTATCCTGATGACCTCTTTGAATATCAAAAAATTAGTAAACATTTTCCTGGTAGTGAGGGTCAGTGGGTAGTGTGGTGTGAACTGACCACAGAAGAGCAGTTGTCTCCTGGATGTCATCCCCCATATGCATCTCAATAGTTTATTTTCCAAATATTAATTTAGACTTGCAAGAAATGACTGATTTGCTGTTTGTCAACAATACCTCAGATCTCTGTCAGTGTTATTCTTTTTAGTTTTTTTTTTTTACCTTGAATTTTTGTCCTTTTGACTACCTTTTTCTAAAGGAATTTTTGATTTTTTTTTTTTGTGGTTTATTTTTGTGAATTATGTTTATTCTTTCCCAGGCACTTTTCTAATCTAAGCAATAGAGGAAGGTAATAGGAACATCAGATCTGATGTAGGACCTCAATTCTACCATTGAGTGAGACATAGGAGAGTGTGGGTGACCTCTCTGTCCTCCAGTGACTTAGATCTGTGATAGCACAGCTGAGAATTTGTCACATCCTTCATACATCATTAGAGATGTCTAGATGAAAAATGCTCTAAGTGTAAAGTTTTTGCAATAAGTTTATTCTTTGAGCATTTCTTTGTTATTTCTTCCAGAAGCAGCTCCCAGCCATGCAGTGGCACTCTTGAACTTCCTCGTCTTCTATTCACTCCCTGCTCAGCTTCAATGCTGGTGCTTTGCAGAGACCCAGTCCTGGTCCCCATCACACATCTTTACCTTCTTCATCCAAGGACCTGCCAAAGGGCCTCTGTGAAGACTGTGCTTAAGTCTGGGTACGTGACAGTCTCATTTCATTGCGCTGCTCTGAGGGCCATCCCATGGGCTACCTGTGAGCATGAGCTTTTGCAGGATTCACAAATTATTCTTCAATCCAGACACACAGGAAGAAACGTATCTATCTGTCTGCCTGAGGAGAAACTGATTTAATTGTTACATGGCCATATAGTATCTATAAAGAGTACACATAGACAGAGATAGCCACAGAGAAATTTATATCAATGCAGGGCTGACCCTTCGGATTTTCCAGATTCGAGGTGAAATTCAGTTTCCAAGATGTTCCTTTTGGCATCAGTATTATTGCACCATTTGTCACCCCATCCCTGCTTGAAATCAGTCACTCTGACCCCATCAATTGCTTGCATTTTGGAGACATAAAATGCTTGTGCCTTTCAAGAGCACCACAGCAAAAAAAGGGGACAAAGATTAATGCAGTGGATAGCTCTGACAGGTTGGTGGTCTGGTGTGGTTCAATGTTCTCTTTCCGACTTTCCTTGCTGCAGGGAGAAAAATCCTTGGGACTGATGGCCCACAGCTCCAAGTTTAAACGTTTGTATCAGTGTCCTGGCAGCACCATATATCACTTTCATTGAGAACTGTCCTCACAATTCCTGCTTGCTCCTGATCAATACTTCACTATGAATAAAAGTGAACAGAACAAATGGAAAAGATTTATTAACCCCGATGATATGTTAAAAGCATTCTGTCAAAGAATTTGAAAAATGCTTCTCATATTTAGTGTTCAGAGACAGAAAATCCCTTTTGAGAAAGGGAAGGTATGTAAAACACATCAGTACCTCAGCGTGGAAATCCAGACCTGGCTCACTATATACGTTACTGATGAATAGGTATTATTGAAAACTGCATGTGGTTCTTAGCAGGGAGAGCAGCTCCACATAAGAATGAGAAAGCAATTGTCAGCACTCAAGGAGAAACTCTGGTCACATCTTTAACGGAGTTGAGAGAATGGGAGGCTTTAAGATGGTAAAACACAAGATTAATGGAATTGGGAGAAGCTGTTGACAGAATATCTTGAGGGGAATGAAATTGGAAAGTGATACTTGTTGGGACGCGGCCCTTGGAAATTTGCAGCAGTCTAAAGCTATATACAGATCTACTTGCTGTAATAAAAGTATGGTCTGAAAAGAAATGAGTATTTGAACCGCATGTCAGAAAGTCACTGCTGGAGTGTGATTCCAAAAAGCACGTTGCAATGCAGTGAATGAATCACAGACCACAGGGTACATAACATAAGCTAAATGAATCCAACATGATGCACTGCACTACAGGGCAATCATCACCTTCAGCATTGTCATCAGAAAGCAATAACCAACTTCAATGCGCCACCTTCTTCCAAAGAATTTTTCAAAGGTTAGGCCAACGTGCAGTGCAATTAAGGATGTCTACAGAGGAAAGAACAACACCTCTGGCCAAATCACTTTCCAGTTTGTGCCTTTGGAGTTTACTGGACTAGCATAAAAGAGGGGTAGCCTTCAGCCCAGATCAGACTAATGTGCCACTACTGGGATGGGGAAAGAAACAAGAAAATATGTCAAAGAATATACCGGTTATGCATGCAGATATTATTCTGGTACTTTCTTAGCAATGTTTGCAGCGCAAAGGAAAGGAGAATGGCAACGCTAAAACATGAAGCAAGTTCATGGCCAGGAGTCTGAAGGCAGGTCTTTTTTCTTCTGTGCCTGGCAAGCAGACAGGGAGTTTTCTTGGAAGTAGACATAGTTTCCATGCCTTTGTCAACTCCAAATTAGACTGTTCTTCTGGAGAACACCTTTAATCAACTGGAAGCTGGTCAATCCACTTCATGAGTTGGGTTTGTCACTGGAACAATACAGTAACACCAGAGACCTGTGAGCTGTGCTCCAGTTGGAGTTCTGACATTTAAAGCTCTAGATGGCTTCAGCAATGCACTTTAAAAAAAAAAATATTTCTGAATAAAGGGAAGTGAGTAAGGCTTTCTCCATAAAGACACTTCAGCTTTGGAAATAACTGTCTCTACTCTGGATGGAAACACCCTCAGATGCTGACAGGATATTGGAGTGAACAGACACAATGCTCATATAAAGCCATTTGGTGAAAAAGTGGTCAAGATCTTGAGAGCGCTCAAGGAAAGCAGACCCTTCCAAAAGCAGATCTCTCTCCTGGGACACTGACTCAATACCTACTCGAAGCTAAGAAGCTATTTTATAACTGAAGGGATGGCATTTGCCACTGACTGTAGGAGGTCTTCCCTGTGAGGTCTTCCAAATCCCTCGTGGCCATGTTGAACCTACCCAGATTGTGAAAGCCAAAAACATTTCAGGAAAAGCGAGTACAACAGTAGGAAAGTCAGCTGGAAAGATACTTCAAAAAAATTTCACAACATGAAGTGAATAAAGTTTGGTCATTTCTTCCACAGCACTAGCCTAGAGTTATCAGGGATTGTAGCTAGATACAACACAAAAAGCATCTTAGTGTATTTTGCATCTTTTTGTCCTCTTTGAGGAGTTGGGGAGGAGGATTACAGAGAACACAGAAAAGATGTAAGTGTAAAATAGTCATCCATCTTACAATGACCTGCTTAGTTTCCTAAACAAAGTGACATTGGAACACTTCACACTAAATGGCATTTTCCGCCTCAGCGTTGATGTCAAACCCACAAGTATGTCTTTCCTCTCTACTGCATTATAATTCAGCACCTAAGAATACGCAGCCAGCTGGATCATCCGTTGGGCAGAATATTACAGTAAGTCCTTCAGAAAACAGATGTCACGTCAGGCATTGGAAAGGCTAGTGAAGACCTCCTCACCACCGCAGTTAGAAGAACAGATCGTTTAGAACAGAACAAAGCAAAGGGGTTTTTCTGTGTGGTTTTTTTTTGCTTGCTTTTAAACTTAGACACAAAATAGGGGATGCAAAAGGCAAGGGCCAAAGTATCTGATGATTTGGACAAGTGAGCCCAAATCTTGGAACAGATGGAACGTTTGGATGAAAAGTGTTGTGGAAGAAGCATCCGTATCCTTTGAAGAACAGAGATGTGTTTTCATAAAGGAGCTCAAGCTTGATTTTTGTGAGGGAAATAAAAGGTGATGGAGTAAGATGGGTAAGAGTCAGAAACTCTCAATGGAGTATCAGATCTTCAAGTGACTCTTCAGTCTCCCATCACAACTCCTCATCTCGAAGACAAAATAAATATCAAATTCTCAAGTTCTCTTCTGAGAGAAGAGTGGGCTAATTTCACACAATAAGTTGTGAAAATAGGGGTGTGAACCCTCTTCCATCTGCTCTCCCCAGTTGCTAGAGGCTGCTGTTGTTCCACACAAGGAAATGTTAATTACATGATCACACTGTAGTTTTTTCCATACAACCCAGTACTTCATTCAAAGCCTTGGATGGAAAGTACAGCGGGAATGAATCCAGGCTGTGCCTCAAAATGGACTAGTTTTTGCAGGTCTCGCCTCTTTTTTTCACAGTAGTTGGAAGGGGCATGAACTTGTAGCAATTGGATATTTAAAGGCTTTATAGAGTGGGGCCAATTTAAGGTTGCTTGGGTATTCTGGATCCAAGCACTTCCTAATCTTCTCAGAGCTTGACTTTACAACTTAAACATTCCTTAAATGCTGATTTTAGATGTGCTGCAGAGTTAAAACAAGCCTGGCACTGTAGGAGATTGTAATTTGGCATTGTATAAAAAATGGCAAAGAAAAAGAGCAATTATTTAGGATAATCTACAGGGATTATACTGAGCAGTGGAAGGCAGGACTGACTGTCATACTTTGCTGTCACCCTAAGACCTACAGTGGAGTATTTATATAATGGAGGTTGGACAGAGGACTTTAAAAACTTCATTGTTTGAACCAGTCCTACAATGATCCCATTAAATGCCAAGCAGAAGATGTGCCACATCTTCGTTTTCCTGCTCATATAAATCAGTGTAGGTAGTTCTTTGATCCCTGTGCTTCTTCTGACATTTTTCCTTCCACGTAAAAAATGCCTTTTGTATCATGGGCACTGAAAGTCCTGCCCCGTTCAGAGTGTGAAACGACATCAAGATCTGGCTCTGTAAGATTTACGGGAGCAATTAATCAATCACCTCCACACTCTCAGTGAGCTGGGCTTGCACCAGCATTGCCTGCCAGGTTCAGCCAAACAAGCATTTGATCTGAATACGCTGCAGCAAAACCCAACATTTGTGTATGATTACCCAAATTACAAAGACATTTTGTAATATGCCCATAACGAATTAAATGAAAAAATATGTACAATAATGAGGTCTTTATTTTCCAACTTTTATTTTCTATAGCAAATGAATAAATTGAATGATTTGGGCACCAAAACCTCCAGTCCACCTTGCCCTAAACAAACTATGGAGTGATTGCAGAAATGAAGAGGTAATTAACTGGGAGTTAGCTCAACCAGCTGCTCTCTGTATTACTGAGGCAGACTAAGCCTTTGGCAACTTGGTTTGGTAACACCCCTCAGCAATTTTCAGTATGTCTTTTCTCAGAATCTTTAATGTAGCCAAAACCCCAGGAATCCACAGGTTTTTAAATGATCAAATCCACAATTTTGCCTGCCTGTCATGTTCATGCTGCAGACTTAGCGGATCTCTTAGAATAAGGTTTGCAGCATGTCTTCTGGATTTGATTAGAAGAAAATCTGTACTTCATCTTAACTCCTCCACTTTTTCTGCCCTAGACCTGAGGAATGCAATATTGGCTTCTCCCTCAGCAACTCCCACGTTTGTAGCAAACATTATTGAGCCGGGTTTCTGTCTAGAGTGCACTATTTTAAAATGTTCTTATTCCCACCTGAACACCGTGGTATCTGTAGCATTAAAAATTTCTATTAATTCATATATATAACTATTAATGATGTATATGCTTCATAGTTTGCCTCAAGCTTGGGAACCTATCATGCTCAAAACTGAACTGTCTTCCAAGCTGCATTTATCAAATTAATTTTGTACACTAAATAAAGAAGTGCTGATGGCAAATTCCCTCCCTCCACACAGAATCTAAAATATAGGTGATTAAGTAAAACAGGTTTATTCATTTAAATTTATTTCTAGAAATTACCCAAGAGGGTTCCAATTTGTTTAGAAATATGATACAACAGAATACATTAACTGGTCCTTTTTTTTTCCTTGCACACACATATATAACATTAAAAAAAATACAAACCAAATTTATTTGGATTAAAAATCAATAGCCTATGGCAAGTTAGTGTCTCACTCTTGCTTTTTTGTTTTTACCGTAATACATGCAGCCTGTTTAGCAATGAACAGCAATGTTCCAACAAATACTAGCATGGGGCTTTCAACTAATGTTAAACCTCCTCTCAGCAAGTC
The DNA here is from genome assembly GCA_013398225.1 of Steatornis caripensis. Lineage (NCBI taxonomy): Eukaryota > Metazoa > Chordata > Aves > Caprimulgiformes > Steatornithidae > Steatornis > Steatornis caripensis. The sequence goes on along the minus strand of VZSC01016558.1, from coordinate 484,306 downwards.
AAAGGAATGTTTTCATTGATTTCTGTGGCAACATATTTTGGTGAATCTCATGTAATCAGAGTTTCAAGAAGTTGTGTCATCCTCCATCCTAGTATTTTATCTGTTACATGATTGATCTTAATTAAAATTCCATAATCAATCCCCATATAACCACTCATGCAAATCACATCTTACGTGCCCAGAGAGCATGGGTGAGAAAATTTCCCACACAAAAGTTGCAGACATGTTGCTTGGGAAGGATTTCTTTGCTGTCTGCTGATAATAGCCACTGGAAGTGAGCGGAAGGGGATGAGAGGTGATACTAGCAAAATGCAAACAGACAAGGGAAGAAAAATGGGATATGCTTATCATTCCTGGCAGGGATTCAGTGTTCTGTGCTGTACGAGATCGTCCCGATTCCAGGAAAACTACTGCATAGGTGTAGACTGCCCTGAAAAAACAGGCTTGGTGTCTTTGATTTCTTTTTGCAGCATATCTAAAATATCAACTACTTCTTCTCGCTGTAGGTGAACTATCCAACAGGGGGTCCTGAAGTCCATCAAGTCTTTGGTAGCTCACTACTCAAATAATAATCGCAAGACTATGGGTACTGAAAAAGGACTGGCACATATCTGCAACTGAGTTGAAACTGAAAATGTTTTCATTCTATTTTTCAGCTATTTTTATGCACTTAATTTGTCTTGCTTAATGCTTATGAGTACTACTCACAGAATTAACCGCTAGAAATGGTGCTAACACAGATCAGAAAAACTCCCCAAGGAGTTTTCTGAAGCTACTATGAAAAGTATGAAAAAGTATGAAAAGAAGTTGTAAATGTACCCATTTCTTCTCCCTCTAAACTTGAAAGAGTCTTAAGCTATGCTGGCTTTCAACAAAGAACTAATGTTCATGGAGATGTATTTATCAGTTTTTCCTCAGGAGGAAGATTTAGCAAAATCAATAATGAGATAATTACTTCCGAAAATAGATAGCACTATTTATCTACAAGTATCGCATCAGGAGTGAGGTTGATTTGATAGTGAATGTTCAGGGTAGTCTCCAATTCCTAACCATGTCAATGATAAAACTTATTACTTCAATGCAACCACAATTTCTTTTCTTTGCAACTTGATTTTCTTGATATAAATCAGCCAAGGTCTTTTGCATAAAACTCATTTTGCTTTTGGTACAAATGCCGTGTAACTCAGGATTTCAGGTTTGTCTGCAAAAACAAAAGTGAAACTCAGCAGAGTCCACATGGTTTCCTACGATTTTGTTATCCAGGTCCAGTCTTCAGCAAACCTAGGACAGCTATTTGGAAACTCAAAAACCGTTCTGATGAACCTTGGTTGACTTTTCAGTTTCAAAAAAATCACAGATCAGGGCAATTTTTACCTGGTTTCCAGTTTCATAGGTACAGCTGGTTGAAATTTTTCAAATCAAACAAATCATGAACTCTTGGCTTTTCTCCAAATATTCATATTTTTTAATGCAAAAAGAATCAATTTTCCACCTCGCTACTTTCTTTGGAAAAAATTCAAAAAAATTCTTCAAGATCAAAAGGAAGAAAAATAAGGGCCTTCTCAGTGGCCTACAAAATACATCTTTTGTGTACTTCTAGGCATTTTTTGGTTTTGTTTGGACAGCCACAGCAAGTGTTTTAACTGGTTGCCTCGGATTGTTGTGTGCTTTAAATTTCTTTCCATTCATAGCTGAAACGCTTAGGGTCTAATTTTCCAATGACAAAGCCAAAAATATTCTACTTCTGGTCATCATCTCCCAGGTTTTCGGGGGCAATAAAAAATGATTTATCATAAAACAAAACAGGCTGAAAAATGTTATCACACTTGTAAATGTCCCAGTAAATCCTTAAACCCTGCTTTTCACCCTCTGCTTTTAAGTAAAGTTTTCCTAAGTATCACTCAGGAAGGTCACAGCATATCATCGTACATAGCTTAGGCAAAGATTAGCTTCCATTTCTTGAAGAGTTCATTTTAGATTATGTAACAGATGCTGTTGAAAATCCAAAAGGTGCAATAAATCATCCAGTCCAACCTCAAGAGAAAATAGGTTGAGTGACTGCAGACGATGGAGTGAAAGGTCCCTGTGTTGCACAGCTCCCCGACCCGAGCCTCGTGGTGACTGCACATTGTCAGGAACAACCTCTCCTCCCATGAAACTATTCCCGCTCCTTGTACCAAGACTGCAACACGCACATTTTACGAGTGAGTGCCTGGACACACTAGCATGGGACTCCATCTGTCCGTCAGGATCCAGTTGGAATATTTTTCAATTAATAGATACGTTGTAGATGGTTGACACCTCTGCAAGATGTTTTCTGGAGCTGCTTTTAGCCAGAGACACACAGCTTAAGCTTTTCAACAGCTGCCTTATCTCTGCTTCTCACCCCTACCCCCACCCCAATTTAAGTTTAAGATGAGCCTCCACCCCCGAAGCCCGTGATATCTCACTCCAAAGTCCTGTCAGAGCCACAACCAAGGCCATAAATTTCCCAGCTGGGTCACAATACTCCCTATTCATTTGCTGAAACATTATAAATGTGTCCAGGCTCCGAGTGAAACCTAATCCCGACATTCCCCGCATGGCGATTCCTGCAACTGATGGTAAGGTCATCTGGAATTATCATCGCCTTATCTGATTGGAAACTCGTCACCTGGGTTTCAACATTGAGGGCTCTGGTAACGCCTCATAAAATCAAGCCCTCTGCTATTTCAGGTCTGCTGCTTTGGTACAGAGCAGACATCGGCCATTCGAAATTAAACAGTGTGGTTGGTGCTGCCTGGCCAGGGAGCAGACGAAAAGATCTGCCGAGAGTGATGCTCTCAAACACATCCAAGGATGGCTTATAAGGGGGGAAAGGATGGGAAATGTAACCCCAAGGCAAAGAACGGTTGTAGTTCAGAGCTGGGCAAAGCCAGAGCTCTTGAGGAAGGCAGCAATGTGTAGTTGTTGTGAAACAGCGTCATTTCACTGAGGCTAATAATTTATGTTCTCTTTTAGTTTGTATGGGACCCTCACCATTTCGTATCTGCACATCTTCCGGTAGTGCTTATATGACATCAAGAAACATAAGTCTTTCCTTTCTCTCATCCTGCCCTTGAAGGAAATTGAATCTGAAGCGCAGTGAGGTTTTTTATTTGGCAGCAGAAAGGCTCAGATATGGGGTTTTTTAGAGTTTTGCTTCCATTTCACGCAGAGAAAATGAAAAGCCATCAGGAATCACACCTCGGACTTCACAGTCTGAGTACAAAGACAAGCAGGGCAGCTGCGTTCTGAACTGTTCGCCTTAAACGCAAAGCTGAACACTTCAAGTGCTTTGAACACCTCCCGAGGCTGTGTGCAGGTGCAGAAATTAGCTTCAGGTAACAGCAGATTGAGCTGCAACCCTTACATCTTCCAGTGCAATGCTATCTGTGCTGCTTCCATTCCTAGATATGAAACAGCAAGTGCCTCCGAGCTATACGCTAAATAAACACAACCCAGGAAAAGCTCAAACCAAAAAGCTTCATTCCCAGCCAACATTCCTTCCCCTGTGCCAGCCATTCATTCCTGTAATATTTAGTGGATTGCAAAGAGATTTTGGATTTCCTGTCAGGTTTCTGTCCTTCGGGGAGTTAATTATGACTTGGGACTCAAGGAATGGTCTCTGCTGCGGTATCACACTCATGCATGTGTTGCTGCTCTGATTTATCATTGTGCCCTTACTTCTCGAAAAGGTCCTGTTCAAGTCTCTGAAAAGAAGCAGTGAATTCACTGAGCTTGACTGATTGATTGGGAGACAGGAGGGAACAGGAGGTTTGATAACTTCGTCTGGACTGATGGACGTTTCTTACACAGCCACAGGCAAAAAGGAGGAGACGATGAAAAAAAACAGAGTGTTTAGGGCCCTTTAATGCCTCCACTTCGTATCCAGCTCCCATCGCGTGATTCGATGTTCTTGGCTGGCGAGCCCCTGCCCAGGGAGCAGGGAGCAGGCAGGAGCAGACTTCAGCCACCACCAGCCTCAGGGACATGGATCAGCTCCCGGGTCTGCCCAGGCCTCCCTGCATCACCTTGCACGAGTCATTCAAACCATTTCTACCCTGCAGGGAGTGCAAGTAGATGCACTTAAGTCTGTTTTCAATGAATTAGCGTGGGTACTCCTGGCATTGACCACTGAGCTTCTTGCCAAAGTATTTACCCAGCTTCTCAGGTTGGTTTTCAAGCCATGCTGAATTCCGTTCTACTCAGTGACTCCTGTGAATACATACACTTAAGTCTCTCTGAGTAACTTCCCCAGCTGTAAAATAGGGACAGTGTATCTGTACATTGCAGAGGTGAAAGGAAAATAAATACGCTAAAGCTTCTAAGCAGCTTAGGTATTAAGAAAATGAGATACATCTGTAGCTAAAATTTATAGATAGACCATTTGGATACAATCTGATTAGATTTATCCCCTAGTAAAGTATTGTAATTTCTGTAAGTTCAAGAATGTTACTTCTGTCCCAGTGAAGCAAAAATCCCTGCCAGTTCCTAGGCTTAGGCTATGTCAGCTCCTGGGGAAACATCCGAATGAAGCAGCTGATCCAGGGAGCCTCACGCACTTGTTTTCCACCCACACTCCAGCCCACACTCAGCCGCAGGAGCGATTTCCCACGTGCCAGGGTGGCAGCTCGCTGATGGCTCGCCGTGGGTCCGCATGCTGCAGATGCCTTCAAGCAATAGATACTGGCTGGGGGTCAGGTGTGGATTCACTGTAGCATTCCTGTCTCATTTCCCAGTTTATACTGGATCGGTGCTTTGTGGGGTATGACTGTGGCTTTTTAGATCTGGTACAAAAAAAGAAAAAAATACAGAAAACTGTCTTTTGCTGTGTTGGTGAACCTAAGCTGCCACTGCAGGGCCAGGAAAGAATGTGGCACTTAACAGAGGCTGTCTAATAACGCTGGGACAGGGTTATTCCAGCACGTAGAGGGGACCTGAGGGAGTCAGCCCTTAAGATAACCTTTATTGTTGAGGCAATCTTTTGGAAAATACCACTATTCGCCACAGAAATGGCCAGTTCCCAGTGTTAGATTTTTTCCTGGGTTTACTGCACAGTGAGCCAAAGTCATGCCCCAGACTAAATGAATACCCGTCAGCCAGAATGCTGGTGAACATTTTTATCTCCCTCTTTTACTGGTCTGTGCTGGTCACCTCCCTCTGGCTCACAACAGTCTGTGCTGGCATCGGTGAATCCTTGTGCCCACTAGTCACCCTCCTCACCTTTAATTTGACGTTAGGCTTCACATTTGAAAAATAAAAAAATAAAAAACCCCACGGCTTTGAGGGAGCCCCAGCCATTTCCCCTCCCAGTGGGTCTTGCCTGTCTCTACACCCCCAAATATTCTCTTCCACTTCTCAGCACATGCAGAGCCACCTTTGTCATCTTCTCCACTGCAGTACCCCCTATCAGCCATGCCAGGATTACGGGCATGGGATATGGGATTACAGGTTTAAACGCCTTGTGACAATTTGCTGGAGTGGTCAATCTGTGGAACCCCTACACGAGGCATCAGCCCGGTGCATAACGAATCTGTCTGCAGCTGGGGGGATATTTTGTGCAACACATGACCGTTTTGACTGAACCTGTTGGCCATCTCCAGCATGCTGCTGTTTCGTTATGCATAGTCATTTTTATTAGCACTCAAACAGCACTTCCTAAACCACTTCTGTCATCTAAGGGCTTTGACCTAGTTGAAAAGTTTATTGCGAATATTATTTTCAGACCATTAACAAAGGAGTCATTGTGTGTTTGGGGAGAGCAAGGTGCAATAAAGCGAGAAACTTAGCCAGGGCCACCGGGAGGCTCATTGTCAACACTGAGATTAAACTTCCGAAGTTGAAGACCACCTTTCTTTTCATAAGGCCGTGTATAAAATATAGAAATAGGCTTTAGGTGGAAGTGGGTTTGTAAGCAGAGGATGTGCCTGTTCTTAGACAAGTTGTGTGTCCTTGGATCGTCACAACTACAGCAAAAGTCCTCTGGAGAGCTAGACTTTGACAGCAGTAGTAGAAGGTTTGAGTGGCCTGTGAGTAATCAACCTCAGCTCCAGAAATAATACAGCTTACAGGATTACTCCCTAACTGGTTTACGCTCAGGCAAAATCCAGAAGAATGCCACTGTCTTCGTCAAAGTCTCAGGCTAATGGATTAACATTATTAAGCTAAACTCAAAAGTTATTATTTTTGCCCAGAAATTAGCTTGAAATTTCTTGCTTAATAACCAGAGATCTGGCCTGTCTGATGTATGTCTTTTCCAGCTACAGCAGTCTGATTAAGAAGAATATATTGCCTATTGCTAAAACCCTCTCTTGCTTTTGTCTTTCTCCCATTACAGCGACAACAAAATGTCAACATTTGATGTACCACAAAATAAACTCATAATCCAGCTCCTCCGACACACTCTGCTTGAGAAAGCGTTTGAGCCAGTATAAGAAGGATCTGCTGATCTTCAAGTCTACATGATACTACCCGATACACCCAGGAGGTGTGCGGCCATCTGCAAAAAGCAGCAGAAATCGCTATTTTGCATGAAACTTCACAAGTAGAGAGGTTTTGCCAGTTCGTTTTTTCACTTCCCTGCCCTGTAGCTCATCCACAGCAAGGCCAGACTCACATCTCCGCCCGTAACTGTCCTTGGGAGCACCACGTGCAGCTCTGTCGTTGTGTTGTCTTTGGACACGTTTATTTCGTTTGGAGGAGAGCAGGGAAAGCCTTTCCCTGGAGAGGTCCAAAGGTCTCATTTGGGTTTGCTCAGCACCAAAGCCTTCACTGAACTCCCACACCGTTGAGCACACCGTAATGAAGGAATTTTTAGCAACGCTACGTATAAAATTGGAGCAGGTGCTCTCAATAAAGAAAATTCTTAACCCTGCTCGTATTTATTTCAGTTCCTCTCTGTCTGGGCATAAAGCCACCATTTCAGTTTCAAGCTTTCCTGGCTTGCTGGAAAGGGTGAAGGATAACCTTTTTTTCCCTTTTTTTATTTTTCCCCCCACAAGAAAATGTGGAAACAGATTTTAACATCGGCCCTGGAAGAAGGTTAGGTGATTTGCCAGCAATACTTCTGAAATGAACTGCTAGGCCACCTAATTAAACAAACTCTTCCAACATTTTTTAAACTCCTCTCTCCCATAGTGCACAGAAGATCAATTTTGCCCCTTTGAAGGGGCATGAAGAAGGGAACTCAAACAGCCTGGTCCTGGTTGTCTCGCAGATACGGGTTTATTTCAGCGATGAAAACCACCTGAAGAAATTACCCCTGGATCCAGCCCCTGACTGCAGGATCCAGCATACCCATAAGTGGGGATGATGGAGAGAGTTTTTGCATTTTGGTTATATTGGGAAATGCCTATTTAAATTCGACCCATCATTTTTTCTGTTAAAGCACGTGAGGTGCCCAGACGCATGTGTCTAGAAATAAAAGCAGTTCCTTGTCCTCTGCCTTTTCACAAAGAAGAAATTTGGCAGTGAAAAAAAAAAAAAAAACCCAAAACCAACAAAGCTCCAGCACACAGGGTACAAGTCAGTGGAGCCATATTCACATTTTCATAATTCATGGGAGCTGCCATACCTGCTAAACTGCTTTGGGCCACTGGACAAGCGTGGGGTGAAAAAGGAAGGGGAAAATAAAATAAAATTTTTAAAAAAATGGGCTGCCGGGGAGAGGGAGACAAACAGGCCATTCATAAAGGCATCCCTGCGGTGCTTTATGGCGTTTCACGCACACGGAGAGGAATCACTGGGAACACTGGAAGGAGGCTCTGGGTTATGCACAGCATGGGTATGGAGCTCTCCTGCTTTTTAAAAATAGGTGTCCGCCCCCGCCGCACGGTCAGTCTCTTCAGGTGGACCCCGCCGGGAGATGCGCTGGGTGGGCATCGAAAAGTTTTGCTTTTCCCGCTTTGCTGAAGTGCCCAGGGCATGTTTGGAGTCAAATCATGCTGCTATTTTTATTATTTCTGACTTGTTAGGGACAAAAAGAAAATAGGGGCAAAAATAAAATAGCTTCTATTGAGTCGACCCGCTGTGTATGGACACTGAACATTCCTGGTGTGGATTTTGTTACAGTTTCCACAGTCACCAGATTGGGTGACTTGAAGGAAAATATTTCTTGCTTGAAATTATTATTTGAAAGATTTCACAGGAATCTTCCTTTTCTCCCCCGGAATGGATGGGCGAGTTACCAAAGCAATACTATCAGCTGGGAAAGAGATGAATAACATTTTAGTCAAATCATTTAGTAAAAAACATTGTAAAATCTGCCAAGAGCATTGTCCTGTGAATTTATTCAGCAGACTCCAATCACCAGTGGATCTGACGGCAATCAAAATACTGCAATGCATTTTTCTGCCAATGAAGCAGATTTTTTAAACAATTGGTTACGTACTACCGAAAAATTAGAAATTGCTTATCTGCATAAATGAAACCTACCACTTGTAGCAGAAATATCTTTCTATTTAAAAAAACCCACAGAAGTTAAGTATTGCTTAACAAATTTAACAGAAAGAAGAATTAAGCACTCCCTCCTGAAAAAAAGGTGACAACTTGACACAATTAGATGTAAGTTATAAGCAGAATCAGGACTACAGCCTGTGCCTCTGAACTCTGTCTTACATTTATCTCATTGCATTAATGAGGCTTACAGAAGTTTTTTTTTTTCCGTAGCAGTATGTGAATTAAATATAAAGTCATTACTTATTAGGAAAATAGAGGGAACAATAAGTAAAGATAGAGAAGTTTGAATAAGAATTGACTCAGTCTAGAATTGTGAGGAAAACATTCAGAGGAGCAGAGAGAAATTAAAGTATTCCATGAATTTGGAAGATTTTAGGTAAAAACATTCTGTTAACAGTACTGAAGTACAACAGTGCTGTTACAATAATAATTTTAAAAATTGTTTTCTTTGATCAGAGAATGATAAACTACCAGCTAGAGAATCTATTTTATCTTTTCCCTTCACTTCCAATTTTTTTCCCAAATTCAGCCCCAGTAAGACTCCACTTGATTAAAGTGATATTTAACTTCACTTCATGTGAGGATTAGCTGAAAATTCTAACCATGGTATCTGACATAGGAACCACACTTTCAAGGTATCAAGTATTTTGCCATTGCTTTCTCTAGAGGAAAAGAATCAAACCCATTAAATCCATAATCATGCAACTACCCAAATAACTCTGATTTGGAAAAAAAAAAAAATAGGTCCCCAAGTATAACTGCCAGCTTCTCAGTATTTGTACACCTAGTCTTCCAGGCATCTTCACCTTGCTCACTAGCTAAAGCCTGTGCAATTCTGCCTTTTTTGATAGCAGCTACAGTTCCGGGCTTGAGAAAAATAATGTCTCAAGTCGTTATCCTTATTACTGAAAGCTCAATATACCCTTTGAATTTCACAGCGTAGCTCTCAAGAATAACCAAAACTCCATTCCTGCTAAGCACTACAGAACTTGCTTAATTTCATGGCGGGGGCAGCCTGGTCATCTATTTATAGCACTGAGACGAACATTTGCTGACATACACATGGAAACAATTGGGAATGCAAAGTGGCTCATGCTGGGTCACAGACTGACACACATTTGTTAATCCTCAGTTTTGCCTTCACCTGAAATTGGAAAGAAATGGTGATCACACTTTAAGCTAAACATCTCCAGCGTTCCAATTAGAGCTGATAAGACACTTGGCGTGTTTCAGTTAAATAGCGAAGGCACTGTAAAAAAACCTAATTAAGTTTAATTGTTGTGCAATGGTTTAATCAATGTGGTTGGTAATTAAGTGCAAATTATGCACATAATATATTACAGATGTGGAGCCCTACGTTTAAAACACAGAGGCTATTATGGGATGTAGGAGAGGTTGTAGGGAGGGGAAGAAATTTGTTGCTGAAGTTGCAGTGGAGGCTTTGTCTACCCAAGAATGGGGTTATGTATCTCTGTATGCTATAGTAGCTTTAATGTTAGAGCTTATTCTATCAAGAACCTTCTTTGTTGTTGGGCCTTAAACTAGCAGAAAATGCAGAAAACTCAAGTGCTAAAACACGGGATGTTGGTGAGATTTGTGATGGTTATTAGTTTCCTCAGAACTTGAGTAATACTGTAAACACAATAAACTCAAGTTGAAAGAGTCATTCCATTCTAACCCAGTGTTTTTATATCTTCCCACATAACTTTCTCTAAAAAATTTCCTTTCTGGCTACAATTTCTCATGTTTAGTCTGAACTTAGAGGTGATTTTTTTTTTCCTTTAAAGCTGAAATAAAATTCGATTGGCTATTATAAAGTTTAAGACATGAAGAAGAAGATTGTTGGAATGGACTACCTTGCTCTGTATATGCTACTGGCATCATATAAATAAATAAATAGTTTCAAAAACTGTGTTTATGAATTTTTCATTTTGAATTCAACTTGGAAAGAGTAAAAGATTTTTGGCAATGGGGTATGTTACAGCAAGCAAAAGGTTTTTAGAAGCTCTGAAGAAATTTGATTAAAATTACATAATTTCAGAAATCTGCTTTTGGCTACATCAAACAGCTTTGAAGAGAAGCGTAGAACTGTGTGACTGTGCACAGAGCTCGCTCGTTTTGAATCAGTTTTCTCTGTTTTATTTTCAGCATTTGTGAAGATACCATCATTCATCATATTGCTAAGGGAAGGACCCTGAGTAGTAGCAGGGTAGTAGGATAAAAAGATAATTGTTCTACCAAAAAGTACTGATTTTCAATTTATTTGAAGAAAAATGCAGCTATCTCTCTTAAATTCAATCACCCGAAGTTTGCCACTGACTATATGTTTACGAGTCTTTGAGAAAGGGAAGTTCGATAAATCCCATTTTACAGGTAGGGAAACTAAGGCAGAGAGAAAAAAATGGGCCAATGATGGTTTCTCGGGAAGTGTATAATAGTATCAGCCCGACTCACTAAAATTCTGCCATCTGTTGACCCTCAACAATTTTTTTCTTCTTGCATAATTTTCTCCTCTTTTTTACCTGAGCTAAGTCAACCGAGCAGCATACGTACATAACACTAATTCCGTTGTTGGGCCAACTCATGATTTTAAGCCTTCTGTCAAGCTCTATAAGATCTTTTTTAGCTAGCATATGAGGTGTGAATAAAAAGAACTGTTAAAACAATTGGGGTCAGAACCTGCCCACTGGATACGAGAACTCCTGTGGACTTTAATGGGATTATTTGCGTGAATAAAAAGAGCAGGGATACCCCATGGCTTCCTCATTTATTTCTTGCAAATGGAAACCTGGTGTTATATGACCAGAAGAAAATAAAAAAGAGGTGGTTGGAGTGCGGTAGTTCTCCAGTGAATTTTTTAAGCAACTGAAAAACCCTGAATTTCCACAGAAACGTTCTTGTTTACTGACAAAAACCCCAAACCTAACACTTTTCCAATTTTTAACAACTGTTCTTCAGTTACTTCTGGTTTCTGAGAATGAAAGCATCTTCAGATATATTCATATTTTTCTCTTTTGGTTTTCAACCACTCCTTCCTTACAGAATCCAGTAACTAAATCATCTTAGCAGAAATACAAATTTTAGCCAAAAAATTCAGTCGGAAAAAAAGGCCCTTTTTTGTTCCAAAGAAACACTGGAAGGCAGCTCAACTTGAGATAATAATTGTAATATCAGACAAAGGTTCAAGTTGAAATGTTGCTGCAGCCCAGCCCAGGTAGAGCCGTGCAGATGCCATCAGTAATGTACCCCAGCCTGCGTAGGGAAAGGTCAATGGGAAAGGTATCCCCATGCCCTCCTCGGTCTACAGGACAATGAAGTCCATATGTTGCGTGCGCTTCTGAGACCATTGCGGCTGGAAGAAGGTCAGCAATGCAGAATTATGGGGAGGAAAGTGGAAAAGCAAGAAGAGGTTTACAAAGGCCAAAAAGCAAGGCTTTCATTTTATATTCAATTTATCTTTTCACCTCTGAAAAGGGCACAGAGGTTGGAAATTATGATTGAGTTTTTAAATTTTATTAATGGCAGGCTTTGTGGTTGCTAGGGGAACTTGACCTAACCAGGAAAAAAAAATGCCCCAACGCAGTATTATCAGGATTAATCTGCTGCCTTGAAAGAGTTGGATCTCTCTCCACTGGCCTCACGAGTCCTTCCTGCTCTGCCTGTATCTCCACAACCACCCTGTTGACATGAGCCTACCGCTTAATCCTTGGAAGGAAACCTAACCCTTGGCCTCGGAGAGATGTCCCCAAGAGAGGGTAACCAGAGTGCAGCCATGCAGGAGGTGAGCCCCACCGGAGCCGGCGTTCAAACCTCCAGGCGGTCGCTCCCGTCAGACAATAAAGCAGCGAGCGCAAGCGAGACGCTAATTTAACGGGAGGCTTGATTACACTGCGATAGGGCCCTGCTGGTTGTTTCCAACAGACTCCTTTATAGTATTAGCATTTATTACACCCCATATTATAAAGTATGGGGATTTGCTTCTGTAGGGCAGTTTGGCTAAGCAATGAAACATAATGTTTCTTTTATTGCTCAATAAACACTGTTCTCTCTTTCACTGCCACTCCAGCCCAGCTTTTTCAAGCCTGTTAAGCCTCTAACACAACGATCTTACAACCCTGCGATGAGAGATTGCAGCTTCTAACCATTTTTGGTTACTTCTGAGGCCTCCTAGAGGTGAGATTTGTGGATAATTCAGTCTCTGGGACTTCTGTGATCGCTACCTAGGGGTTTTTTTTTCAGAAAGGCTTTGGTCTTTTGGATGGTGAGGTTGAATGGGTTCTCCTCATCCCCCAGAAAGAGAGAAGAAACCTGGTTTTGGTCTGAAGGACATGGCTGTAGAGTATCTGGTATTTTATTTTCCAATCCGCGTATATCCGTGTGTGTGTTTGCATCCCATGATTTAACGCGCCTGGTCTGGGCCAGGCAAAGTGCTGACAAGAAACCTACGGGCATCTTCCACACTCGTCTGCCAACAAACCTAAATCTTTTCCTGTGACATGCCCACCTCCGAGCTGTTGCCAGCCTGGCCTTCTCCTCTGAGGAGACCAGTGTCTGTAGCGTATTAATTGATAGTGTTATGAAGTGTTCAGCTGTCCTACCACGGTCAAGAACAAGATTTTCCGGTGTCGACTTCCCTTCTGCATTAGTTAATGTTTGGAAACGTGGTACATCGACACACCGGACTCCTGCACCGGCCTCTCATCACCTTGTACGGCTTCTAATGTGCCAGACCGTTATCCCTCATGCTGTAACAGGATACAACAATCACAAATACACCTCCTTGCAATAATATTGCAGGCGGGTAGCATTTACAGCAGTGAAACTGAGCCATTTTAGACATTGATTGTGTAGAGGCAACTGATTAAGGACTTGAAAAAACCACTATCCAAGTTTGAGGGCATGACCAAATATTGCAGGCAAGTATGATAGTGATTACTAGAAACCTTTACAGGTTGCTTAGCTTAGAATTAAGTTTTTAATTTGAATTCCACATTTTACACTGAAAGTAGCATTCAGCTTCTTTTTCCTTTTTTTTTTTTAATTTTCAAATATTCACAGATCTTTGGGTTATATTGTGCAAAGCCTCACACGGGATTTGTGTTTAATATGGTTTATCATGAATGGTGACAGCAGTGTGTGCCACTGGAAACCCTCTTGCAAGCAAGCGGCTCTTCCTCTGAAGCTCTTCTTGAAACATAACCTTTGGTTTTTACTTCACACTGGAGCATTCTAATTCTCTCTCTTCCTCTTTGTTTTTATCACCTTAATTACTCTTGATTGCTCTTTTTCACGTATTTGTAGAACACTTTAATATCCCCATAGGTCAAAGCCAAGTATGACTACAGTTAGTAGTTTAAATCTTTTCTCTTTTTTCAGTACATGCAGCTATCCCAGCAGGAATCTTATCCATACGATCACGTTTTATGATGCTGTCCCCCTCTTCCGCTGATTGATAGGGGGTTTTGTTTGGATTAAATACCGAAAGCATAATGATAGAATTATTGTGCCGTCTTCAATGAACGTCATGGCAATTTTCATACCTGCCATGATGCTTGTAGCTTGCTCTTTCCCAGAGATTATCAGGATACTAGACTTCTCTTTCAATGCACATAAGCACTTATTTATATAAAGCTCTAATTCCATGTTTAGTTGTTTAAAATTATTTCTATAGTTTTCTACATTTTAAAAAGTTATATTGGGGGAAAACCTATGTCATCAACACTAATAGAATTCAGGAAGAAGAGAGAAGACTTAAGTTTCCAGTAACATGTTTTCTGGCAAATGTAACATGGTCTTCATTTTAAAGAATTTATTAATAAATTAAGAAATGTTAGTTACTGTAGCAGCAGCTTCTCTACTCACTTCTAAGATGGTTTAGTTCTGTGCAGGAAATTTTGTCTTCAAACTGTGCAGGTGGCCTCGCTCCTTTGATTGCTAAATATTCCAATGCCTCTTTAGGGGATGTCTGTTCTCATTTATTCCTCTCTGTAATTAGAAATAGTCATTAGAATCTGTCTACGGATCTGATTCAAAATCCACGGAGGTCAACTGGAAGATGTGCATTGACTTCCCTGGGTTTGAGTGAGCCCAAATTATCCTTGAGTTCTTCTTTTAGCTTACAGGCAAGTGTAATATCTTTAGTCCAAGCCCCCAACCACTTTTATATATGTGTGACCTCCTGGACCCGAGAGCAGCAGCATCACAAACACTCCTGCTCAGAGCTCTTCCCCCTACAAAGAATCACACATCTCTATTAAACACTTTGTCCTGTGAGCAAACGGTTAAAAACCACACATTTTGAAAATAACCCCTTTGAATCATGGGATGAGAGGGAGCTCAAATATTTTCTCAATGGAGAGTTAGTGGAATTTTCTCTAGATCTGGGGTGAAAGAGAAGTCTTCAGAAAGTCTCAGAAGAAAGATCCTTTGAAATGGTCCGACTTCTGTTATGATAAGCAGTTCGATAAGCCCACCCATGGTAAAGTTATTAGGAATTCATATCATATGGATCCCATTAACCTAAACGTTTGCTTTTAAAGTAAACTTCTCGGTACATGACTACCACTAAGTCCAAGCACTTCAGGTTTGAGGATTGTGTTTTTACAAATGAATCTAGGGTTATCCAATCAATTAGCGGAATTCCCTGTGTAATTGTCCTTTAAATGAATCACCTGGTACTAATGAGACTGCTTACCCGTTTGAAAAAAAAGAAAAGAAATGTCACTGTATTTAAGCGAAGCACTTTAAAAAATCTGTGGAAAAAATATCACGCAGTATATAGTTAATCTTTGTCACTCACTGCCTTCGGACATAACCAAAGCAGGTAGATTTGAAAGATTAGGCAGAAGGATTTAGGTCATATGGAAGTATCACTCAAGCTATTTTTAATTAATTATTACAAGACCCTCTGAAATTATTATTGAGATCAAAGTCACATTATTTAGTTGTTAATAAAAATATAGGCGAAGAATAAGGTTGTAGCTTATTCTTCACAGGCAGGAAGCAGAGCAGTGCCATCGAGACGACAGATAGAAGAGGAGGAAGGAACTGAGGCTCACTGAGGCTGAATGACTACTGCCGGTTACACAGAAATTCAGCTTTAGAGCTTGGGAGAGAACCCAGTTATTTTAATCATCTTGCCTGCTATACTCTGTTGCACTTTGGAAGGGTTTAATATGTAAGCTTTTGCCATGAAATAATTAATCTCTGTGCTATATTATTGCACAATTTAGACATATTATAGACCTTATAGAAGCATAAAGAATTCCAGACTAAATGGGCTATTTGTCTGCCCCAGTCAGGCAACACTTGGCTATCAGTGGTTTAGTGAAGGATTTTATCATTAACATATATTGTGTTTCTAAATGAATTCAGTTGAGCAAAAAAGAAAAAGAGAAAAAAAGCAATTAAGGCCATGCTATAAACAGTGGAGTCCACAGGCGGGAGGCTGCAGCAAATTACATGGAGCATATTTCTCCCAACCACAACTTGATTGAAACAATTTACTGGATGTGTGCATTGAACGACAGCGGATCTGAATGACGGATGGAGAAGCACCATCAGCGCTCCTTCCTCCCACCCAGCAATGACTTGATTCTCCTGTTGAGAAAGGGTCAACGCTTTGCCCTGCTCCGCTTTGTCCCGGTGTGAAGTGATGTAACGCATTCGTGGCCTCCAAATCAGATATTAAGCATATTGTTGAAATTATTGTATGGGCTATTTTTGGTTCATTCAGAGGTCAGTGCCCTTCCGTGAACAGGGAGTTATTAGATATTCCCCTGGACAAATGAAGAGATAATTACCCTGCAAAATAAAAGAAGGTGCTTAGAAGTTGGCGAGCCAGAGAATATTTTTGTTCTAATTTAGAGAAAGTTTGATGCATATAGCTGGGATTTCTGGCATGAAAAAGCAGTCTGATTGAACATCTACCCGACTGTTTTCACTGAAGTGGAAAAAAATGAGAAACATCAAGAAGTACCTACTTTTGATCACCAAGGTGTTTTGATCTCATAAATTATGTCTGAAATTAGGCATGGACTGGAAAATATGAGTGTGTTTTCTCTCGGTCTGGGAGCTTCTGGTTTTGAGAGAAGGAGCACTGTTCTTCTACCTTCATCAAATGCCTTTTTTTTTTTCCACCTCTGCTTTCTAACAAGTAGGTTTCTCTTACCATTTATCAGAGGTGTCATCAGTATAGGATGAAGAAGCACCACATACCTCCCTTTCTTTCTCCTCTGGGACTTCCTCAGTCTAAAACTCAAGCTTGGCTCCAAAGAGACCTGAAAATGTTCCAGTCTAAGGAGCAGGAGCAGTTGACCTGCAACCTAATCTCATCCCAACTGTCATAACACCGTGTTAGCCATGCACAGCTAATAAATCATAATAATGCTAGCTTAATGGACCAGGGTTTGACAGTGCCAGGATTAGAAGGGCATACAATAAACAAAGAGTTTCTGAGTAGAACGGTACAGTACAGCAGTGAAAAATCACCAAATGATGCAACAGATCTTCTGCTGGTATTTCCATGGGCCTCTGCTATAAGGCTTTGCCGGGGGAACTCAGCTCTATCCTGAGGTCCCTCCTCCTCTTCTGCCAGACACTAAGACAAGGCACGAGAAGAAGAGGTTTGGCTCAGCCTGGCATAACATGAAGCTAAAGAGACAGGACAGGCTGTCTGGAAGGGTATGAGAGGAGGCTGGTGAATTATCATGCCTCAAGCAGAGATCTCCTCCTCTAGCAGTAGGATTGCTCACCAGCAAGGCTGGGAGTTGGTGGCTTAATAGGGGGAAGCGCAGTCCATGCAGCCAAGACTAAGCACTGCCCTTAGCATGCTGCCAGGTTCACTTTATATAGAGATAATGAATAAGGAGGGAAAATCACATCAGAAAAAGATGTCAATTTGTTAAAGATTTCAGGATGTCTTACCGAATAGACATGTGCCCAAAGAATTTTCCCTGTAACTTCTACAACTTTTGAAGCAGGTGCATGCATAGGCAGAAAAGCTGTGGAGAAACTTAACTGTTTTTTTACTAGAATGCTTTTGGCGCTGGATTGTGGATCTCTTGGATCCTGAAATAGATTTTAACATTGTTTTTTTGACCCTGTCATGGGAAAGAGGGTGGATTTTTCAACTTTGTTAATGATGGACGAGCCTGAAGAGTTTTGATAATTTACTTTACAATGGGTAAATAGCCAAAGTAACCTTATCTGAACTAACCAGGATCATTTGGTCTGAATAAAGAAGCTGAAAGTCTCATGAGAATGGGACCTCTTATGAGCTTTCCATTATTTCCTCTTTCCAGTAGGAAAAGTGACACAAAGAGGATATCCTATCTTTCTGTATTTCAGCACCTCAGCTTCTCCTCAGAGCTGGAACCCAGAAGCTGCAAAGTCATGTGAAGCTAGAGATTGGGAATCGTTTAACAAACGTTTTAATAAAGATTAAAAGTGGCTGTAGGTTTATCTGCATAACCACCTAGTGATAGAGAAACAACACTTCTTTGACACATTTCTTCTGTTAAATCTATTAATTTCAGTGGTGTTATTTCTTCACTTACATGTTTTGTTAAGAGATGAATCAGAACCCCCTTTATCTCCTATTCTTTAGCAATATTTTTCTGAGGCCTTCTTAGCAGAGGAGAAATCTTAATTCATCTTGGAGTCACCCAGAGAGGTGAAACAAGGATCTTAGGTTACATGTTGAAAGAGTAAATTGTCAACTCAGAGGAACTAATCTTAAACCTGAGTGAGCAAAGTGTGATTTAGCTTCCAAACATCAACTTTTAGAATTGCTAGAAACACCTCTTTGTTGCAAACCCTTGGATTTCCAAGACAAAAATTAAAACAGTACAAGACATAAGTTCTGCCTGACCTGACTACTAATATGGGAGCACACCATTTGGAAGCGGCCTGAGCTAAAAGAATAGAGAGCCTGACATTAATAAAAGTGTGCACCTCCAGACAATAATGGGACCTTATGATTTGAATTGCATGTACTCAATAAAAGAGAAGGAAAGCAAGAAAAAAACAAAGGAAAAAGAGGGCCATGATCATGCTGATGCCTGCATTTTTGTTATTAGTAGTGGCCCTGTCCCAGCCAGGAACCTATCACATGCAGAATTCAAAACTAATCATTGAGCAATACATTGAGGGCTGGGAGTTGAAATCTCCATTTTTGGGTTTGCTCCAAGGTGAGCAGAATAGTGCAATCTGGATCCGCTCACCCTTCAGTGGCTCCAACAAAATCTATTCACTGGTCTTTTGCTTATGGTACACACCAACGTGACCCAAAACTCTTTGAAACGAGCAACTTTTAGTGACTTCCTTAGTCTTTGGATCTTGGTCTTGAGAAGACCTTTGATCTGTAATAAGTGTGGGTATCACCCCCAGTTCATGCAAGGAGTCACCATCAATGCAATTGCTGCAAAGATTTATAAACTTCTCTGGTTCAGGCAAATTGATAAATGTTTTTGGTCAGCTGTTTCTTCAATGATTTTTTTTATGTGTGGAACTGCTGGAGGCTGAGTCCTTGAATTGTCTTGGGACGGCTGCCCTCCTGTAACATCTACCTTTTCCTAGTTCGAAACAGACATACAAATCAACTCTCAAACACCTGTGATCATTCTATTTTCTCGCACACTAACTTCAGCATTCGTTCTATTTTTCTCGCACACTAACTTCAGTGCGGGTGCAGAAAAACACGAGTTAGCTCCATGCAGATCCAGACAGACTCCAGCTGGGCTTATTAGCCCAGTACAGCTCCGCCTCCACCCAGAGACACTCAAGGCTCAGGCTGAACCTCAGTTAGTAAATCTCAAAGGCTTGAGGCCCTGCGGATGGGTAGCTGCCTGTCTCCCAGTGGTACCTTCTCTCATCCACCCAATACTTGAGAACCTGGTGAGTTCATTGCCCATTTTATGAACTATTGAGTGGAGTGAACATGTGATTTAACTGTAATTGAGTTTTAACTGCTAGAAAAATATTTCATTTCTATTTGGAAACTGAGTTTATTGGTTTCTCAAATTTTTATCAGGTTTTTTTTTGTGTGCATATACTATATAGCTCTGATGACTAAGGAATAGGAGAGAAAACTGTGAATTAGAAAGGATAAAAAGGAGGAAATGTAAATTAGTGATGTTCTCTCCTTCCATAAATAAATATTTATAACTCCACCAACAGGTTATCTTGCTTCAGCCTTGTACAAACACTGTCTCCAGCAGAGGTAATCATGAGTTTAAGCAATGTGCCCTCAGATGCAAAGTCCTGATTCTCATGGCCTGGAATGGGAGTCAGTGTAGCTCAGCTCCTCGCAGCTTTAAGTCTTTTCGATGGTTGACATCCATGTCCATGCACTTTTCAGGCAACTGGGAAACTACTTTATGCAGATCCATTTACACAGTATCTCCTGAACCTTTGCAGCCTTAGTCTTTACAATTGCTGTCACTGAAAATTTATCCAAGCTGTTAATGAATTGCTGCAATGTTTTTCAAAATCCTCGACTCCTGTTCCCTCAGCACACATCTTTATTTAAGTGATCCTGTCCCTTCGGGCTCTCCCTTTCCTTTCCTTGTGATGTTTCAGACCAAAGTGAAATGAAGACTCTCCTGTTGACATTCTGATTTTGGTTGTGAAGAAGGATGTTTTTTCTGCGAGAGCTGAAGTTTCCGCAGGCAGCTAGCTGAGCTTGTTTATTCCCTGAGCATTTCAAAGCCCGCACTGTCCCATGGCTCCGTGTCATCAGGGCAGCTTTAGTGCCCGACAAAAGTGCAGAGGAAAACCCCCTCGAGCACTGGATGTTACAACCTTCTGCAGAGGAGTGGCCAACCACCTCAGCCTCCCAACGCTTGCCTGCCAGACCACGCCGCACTAAGATGCTAAAATATGTTCTTTCCTGGCAGCACTCGAGAACGGCCAATTTAGTGGGAGAAGGAAGTTGGCAGAGCTCTGTCTGTAGAAGACTTTGAAATATTATGATTTTTATCAGAAATGACAACAACAAAAAGAGCATAAGCCAAGTGTGCTCCAAAAGCTACGCTTGTTTGCTGCCTCCCTCTACTCTCACCAACGTCATGGAGAGAATATCCTTAGGTTTTCTCCAGGATACAAGCAGGACTCTGTATAGAAGAGTTTGACTCATTTACTGCAAACGTCTTGGGTCTTTATGTTTCTAAGGGACAGTGTGTGTTCTGAGTACATTATTGACAAAGCAAAAGTGTGACTCTTCTGAGGTCGTTTAAGTGCATGAGGCTACATTCTTTCTTGCAGAGCTGGTGAAAGTAAACAACATTATTATAGATTTTGGTCATGCCCTGGCATCAGTAAGTATAGTTTCTGTGTGTGCCATATGCTCGCATTGAACTGGAACAGCAATGCGTACACAGGGAAATTGTTTAAAGAGCCAGTTCAGCCTCAGTACTCGCTGTCAAAATTATGATGTACACGATTCATTCTGCTAACCACAAAAGAGTTTTTGTTTGTCAAGTGAAATAATGTGTAATTTGGTATATCATTTAGGAAATCTTTTTTTTTTTTTTTCCGATATCCCACCACAGGCCTGGAGACTGCAGCGTTGGATTAGAGGATAGCATTCTGCAGCTCCCTGGGATGACAGCGACTCAATGTGAGATAGGAGACAGAGGTGGCATAAGCCAAGACTTTAAACCGTGATTGCAGAAGGCAGCTTGCTGAGCCAAATAAAGAGAAGAGGGAAAATTGACACCCCGCAAGACATGGACAATTGTTGCCACCGGCTGGGAGGCCTTAAATTACAAACCCATTTCGTATATCCAAAAGCTTACACTTTCTATTTATATATCCCACTTCTTCTGTGCACCAAAAGTTGGATTTGGCAAATGCAGCTATTCCCTGCAGGCATATGGGTGAGGTTTTCTGCAGAGAAAATAAACTTGATTGTTGAAAACCTGTGTTTGCAATTACTCTGCATTTCAATATTCTGAGGTCAAAATAGATCCTTTAAAAGAATCATAATGCTTTGAAACAGATTCATTTTCTTTCTGAAATGGTTATTGGATTAAAATGAAATATTGAAACATTTTTGGTTAGCAAGTCATAGCAAAACATTTCAATAGAAATCATGAAAATATGGAAAGAAAGAAAGAAAGAAA
>VZSC01016558.1:444146-461282 GCA_013398225.1 Steatornis caripensis | reverse complement strand
CCTTAAAGTGTTACTTGTAAATGGAGGCCAGAATTTAATTCCAGATAGTGTTACTCCACCTTGTGCAAGTGATTTCTCTTGACACTGCACTGACTACCCGTGCACAAAAAGCCCTTTATGACTTACATGCCAAAGAGCCTGAAGTATTTTTTGCCTCTCCGAAAATGACATTTCAGTCCCCCCCCCCCCCCTTTTTTTTTTATCACCTGAACACTGGTCTTAAAACCACAGCACGCAAAGGCCCCATGTGAAGTAGGGAAAGGCATTCAGCATCTGCTTATATCCCCAAACTGAAGCACCAGTGTGCCTAAAAAAGCTTGTATTTAAAAGCATTGCAGCTGCATCAGCTCATATTTCATCCAGCCACCAATTTCCTTTTCCCCCTGACAAACAGGCCTCAGAAAAAACCCAGGCCAGAAATTCTCCACGTTAGCGAAACATTTCCTCTTTCCCGTTCTCCCTTCCATTAACATTATTACGCTGCTCCTGGGAAAAGATGACTTTTCCAATCCAGGCAGCATATTTCTCTTTTCTTTCTGTCTATTTTCTGTCTCTCTGGGCTGGTGGTTAAGGAAAGAACTGGGGTGGAGGTAACAGGGGGAGAAGGAATATGGGGGTGAAAGGAAATATAGCGTTTCTTCAGGAAGGAGACCTTAAAATCTGTCCCCCTCTCTGCATGCGAATGCAGACATTTAGCAACTCCCAGTTCTTCCCTCCACTGGGTGTAGGGTACAAAGAGGGAGAAAATCACAATGTTGGTGACAGCGTCCGTTGAGGGTCAGGTGCTCCCTCTGGGATCAAGAACTGCTTAAAGCCGATTTGACTGAGCCAGGGGTTAAACTCCTCCCAGACACGACTAGAGCCAAATCTACCTACAGGTTGTTAATAAGTCAATATTGGCAGCCCTCAGGATGTTATGGCTTTTTCCAGACATCCAGCAGCCTTCATGATTTGTGCAATACCGGTTGCGTACGTCCCACCTTGACTGAAGGTCTCCATCCTCCCACCGTGCAAGACCAACCCTATGGCAGCTTTAACTCACGCGTCTTTACTGCCTGACATATATCACGACCGTGGCAAATACGTTCAACCTACACAAGACCAAAACCAGATCTGATACAAAAATGAGTGATTATACTGGGTATCAGGAGAGTTGCCCTCATATCAAGTCTGATTTTACCACGCGCATGTTCACTTCAGTCTGCTTTTATTTTTCTTCTCCTTCAAGAACTGGAAGGCAAAGTCCCAGAGGACAGAAAATATCTCACTGAAATTAGTGCCAAAGGACAGCCAGGTCATAATTCCTTGCCGCAGAACAAGCATGTCGTGACTGAACCATAAACTTTCTGTTACGCCTGTAAAAAAAGGTGAACAGCAGCATCTACTCACTCGAAATACCCTCTGGCACTATTTTAAAGTCGCTTTACCTTATTCTAAGGTAACTGACTCAGAAATCCGTTCTTGAGGCAGTTCTTGTAAGTTCTAACGGGGAATTGTTTCTTCTTTCTCATTTTGCCTAAAAGTCCTAAAATGCTTTGGATTCGTCATGTTTGGTTTTTCAAGAAGTCAACCCAAACAGCAGGTAACTTTTCGGAAAAAGTGAATTATAAAGGGAGCAATTTTCCAGTAAAGAATAGCCTTGACAGAAAATTTCCTGCAGGCCCTAGTTGCTTAATCATGTACTAATGGGTGAATCAGGTATTTTTGATCAATTAGATTTTACGTAGTGTCTTAGTAGTTCTTGGCAATAAGCACAAAACATGGCTGCAGAAATGGGTGAAAAATCAAAGTGTAAAGAAGTCCAGGAACGGTTCATTTCAAGAGATCAGCATGAGGAAATTTACTTTGTGTTGTTCTAGTCCACTTTGGTTTTGTAATTTTGTTCTGAAAAAAAAAAATCTTTTGCCATTTTCAGTGAGAAGGACACGAATCATGTTGAGCCAGACCCCTGAAATTTTTCCTCCAGGATCGTCGGAAAGGGGCAGTTTCTCTAACTGCTCTTTGTTCCCCAGCCCCCCTTCCTTTTTTGTTTTCTTACTTGCTTTTCTGTTTTTGCTTTTCGCTCTGACTTGGGAGCTTTGTTCAGACAGACCTTCCCTTGTGAATGGTTTCAGTTTCAACAAATTGCCATTCTGTGACACCCCGCCAAATAAGTACCTTGGAAAATTCCCAACCACCTCTAGTCTGTACGCTGGAGCACATTTCACTTCCAAATCCTCGTCTAGCTGTGGACCAAACCATCCGTGGGCGTAGCTCCCTTGACTCCAGGGCATCCCCTCTGCGAGGGAGCTCGGCCCCACGTTACGGGGAGGCAATTTCTATCAGAGGAGTGCAGTCATTTTGGAGGTGAGATACAGACTCAGTTTAAAACTTTGGAGGGTGCTATTCAGCAATTTTGACAAGAACAGAGTAATGCTATTGTGTCTGGTTTTGATTTAGAGCTAGTTGCAATGCCACATTTAAAAAATTAAAATTATTCGTATTTCGTAGGGCTTGAAAAGATGGATTGTCTATTTTTGATGGTTAAATGCAGGCAATCCTCTCAATTTTATGGCTTTTTCATCTTCAAATACAGAATCCTGTTATATTTAACAACGTTTGCAGAAATATGAAGTCACTGATTTTTAAAGAGAAAAATTATAAAAGTATTGATAATGCCAACCTTTTGTAAAAAATGTCATTTTTCCAGAAAGGAGAGTTTTTCAATGGTAACATGCTTACAGTGAAAAAAGATAAGATGAACTTACATATTTTTTTCACTAGGTGTAAAAATAAATCTATAATTAAAGTGCAGAAGATTCGTAATGAGAAGCAAAAGCATTAGGTGCACACAGACTGGGTTAGACAACCCAGGTTAATTCTTTATTTGCGCATTATGCGCCTCTTGATCACTGATTCTACTCCGATCCCCTGAACATGATCCTTGACTTAATTTTTTCTCTATAATTTTACACTGGAACAGCTTACACAAAAGCTTTGAACCATGCTTTGACTGTTTTGGGTTTTTTTCATCTTACCTCACATGATTTCTATGGCCTATAAGAATAATAAAAATAATAAAAACAACACTAAAGCTATGCCTGGAGAAGCTTTACTTTAGCAGTCTACTAATGTCAAAATACCATTTTTAGCAGTCCTCATTCTGTGTCACGTGGTTAAAGATTTTTGCTTCATGCCTTTCTGGTTAGAGATGTCTTGTTCGCGAATTTTATTTCATGCATGTCATAGAACAAGTATGTTTTTTATGACATTTATGAATGTGACCAGTCTGGGAACATGCTGTCTGTCTGGTCAGGTTTAAGCCAAAATTTAAGTCATTGTAACTAGGATTTCCAATTTTGGTGATAGCTGATACGTCAGCTGGGGTCAATAAATTGGCAAAATCATCTTTTATAGTATGAAAAGGTAACTTGTCTTCTGCCTTATGAGAATTGTCAGGGCAAGGTTTTAATTATCTGATATATTAATCAGAAAGACTACGTCTACTTTCTCTGCCTTTCCTTTTCATTAAGCTAGTCCTATAAAATGTACACTAACAGTTGTAGGATTAAAGCAAAAAAGTGCGTCTTAATTCTGAATGCCGTTCACGGAGATCAGTTTTGTCCTGAAGCATAGGAATCGAGACCGTAGCGTCAAAACATCAAAGAGCTACGGTTTTCTGTTGTATTAAGCCTGCCTGTCTTATTTCAGCTCTTCTAACACTCTGAAATATATGATCGAGAGCTGTTAACTCCCAACGATACGCTCCTGGCAAGCAGACTTGAGGGGTTTTTAAGATTTTATTTTAATTATTTTTAGTTTATAGCTCAGCAACTGGACTGACCCAGGGGAACACTTAAACTAAATTTGATAGATGTTAAGTTAGAAAAAATAAAGACAGCAGTGTTCTTTCTCCCTGCAATTACAGATGTTTGCTGCAGACTTTTCTGACAGTATTAAGCATAGCAGAGACCTGGGGAGAGCAGAGAGGGACATCGCACCCGTTCGCTGAGGTCAGTTTGGTTGATGTTCTCCAGAACCTGGAAGGGGAGGAGGACTAGGACACCTACCAGTAGCAGTTGGTCCTAACTCCAGATACAGTGGGCTTGCCTTTTTTTTTTTCGCCTCTTACCTGAATCCTGAAGTGTCTTGCATCAACCGGAGGAGTTAAAAAGAGAGTGCTTGTTTTTTCAGCTGACATTTGGAGCTGTGGAGACTTGTGAGATGCCCCATAGATGGGTTGAGAAACCCCCAACAAAAACAAAAAAATGGAGCTTAACGAGCTGCAAAGAAGCGAGGAAATGCTCGAGGAATCTATGCAACTTTCCAATCTAAGTGGAAAACAAATATCATAAACATAAAAAAAAAAAAAGTAGGTCTACTATTTTCAAGTCCATTTTTTTTCCTCGTAAACCAAGATGTACGAAGATACTGTAAAATACACTGATGCAATCACTGAGAAAGAGAGAAAAACTAATCTTCACAAAGCTCTATAGAAATTATTCAGAGAGGAAAAATGTAGCATATCTCCAGTATAATGTGCTGGCTAGCTGCATCAGGGCAAAGGAATGGGCTTTCCAGTCTTCTATCATTAGATCACTGGCTCAAACCTCTCCTAGGGATTTCATCCAAAACTCAGTGAAATCAGTGGGAGTCTCATAGCTCTGAATAAATACCCAGGTGCACAACAGGAAAGGACTAACAGAAGTGATTAGAAAAAAATTTGAATTTTCATGTTATTTCAAAAATTTCAGACTTTTCTTTCAACTGGAATAAGGTAAGAAGTTTCATAATGGTTTCATCTCTCCATATTTCTTTTCAATATTTGTTTTTAGGTGATCCCTACTCCTGTAGATTTATTACTTATATTTTATCACTGGAAAAGAAGGGGAGGCAGAAGCTGGGAACGAATAACCCCTCCACACCAAAAATTAGATCTGATTGGAAGGTTGGAAACCACTCCTTTTTTGCTGCTTTTCTTTTTATAATGAAAAACTCAGGATTATATCTATGGGAGTGGATAATTTTTCCCATTGAAAGAAAAGGCTGAATAAGAAACGCTGCGCAAATTGATGTCATGCGAAGCTGTTTCATGGTTCATGTGAACTCATCTGATGCTGACCCAATTTGGTGAATTTTCTGAGTGAGGTAGTATTGCCAGAGTGCAAAACTCAATGTCAAAAATGCTCTGAATCCTACCTCTTTCTAAGCATAAAACCTGAACTACATGTTCCTGCTGCAGTTGTCCTTTCCAGAGTGGGAACCAAAGGTGATACTACACTTGTGTATGATTTAGAGTGTTTTCACTATCTGTTTTCCATTATTAACTAATTTTAAGGTAAGTCATTTACTGAATGGACAGGTATTTTTACAACACATTGAAGAACATATACTTAAGGTGAAATACAAGCTGGTTTATTTCTGTAACCATAGAGGGCAAGAGTATTCCCTCCACATTTTTCTCCCCAGCTTTCAGACAAATAAATCAACATGTATGTATATACATATATTTACAATACTTGGTAAAAAAAAAAAAAAAGGTGAGGTCATCTGAATTATTTCATAATCAGGCAGGTAAAGTGGCTTAGCAGATTATGAAATCGCGCCGCTGCCAAGTTGTTCCGTAATGATAATTATTTGCTTCTGTTCTTTAATTCTGGGTGGGCAACACTGCTTTTCCTCTGTCCACTGGAAAAAAGGCAGGATGGCTCTCCCTATGGTTTTTGGCTTAACTGCACACATCTGGGTTTTGTATCAGAAGAAATAAATATCAGACTTAATTAATCCTCTGAGGCTGCTGGGTACTGACTCCTGAGCAACACAGACTTTAATTACGTTTCAGCCAGGCATAGTGATGGAGTCAGTTGTAGAAGGCTGACTGTTGATTTAATGCAGTAGATCAAGTCTAAAAGTATCTGGAACAACACTGATTTACATCAGCTGAACATTTGGCTTATTTGGGACTCTCTGGGAAAGTAGAGGGGGGATATCTATATACGTACATACACCCTAATTTGTTCAGATGCCGTGTGTAGCAAACTGTATTGCAAAATGTTTATGAAATCCAGAGAACTTTTTATAAGGGCAATTTGCTCAGATGAAAATGTTGAAATGGATTAATTGGGAAAAAGTAATGTGATTGTATATTCTTTCAAGAAATGCAAACTACTTGATTTGCATATCCTTTATAAAAGGTTATTTATAACTGATAACACATGTAATGATTCTACCAGAAAATAAAGTTCCTATATTTCAGACAAAGGTGTATCTAGACGGCAGTATTCTGATTAGTTTTACATCTTTTCTAATTCAGCTAATTTAAAGATAGACTTGAGGGATTTAGTTGAACAGCAATAAAACTTGGCGGGAATTGGGTCTGTTGTATGTTTTAGAATTCAAAAGCTGTCTCTCTGTCTCTCTTTTACTCTCCCCCTCCTTTTTTTTTTTGAAGGCTTTAAAACCGTTTTGATTGCAAATATATGAGTGAACTCAGCGTAAATCAAAGTAAAGAAACTGTTTTAACACTGGCTTCAGTACAGCCAGGCTTTGTGCAAGCTTTCCCTCCCTGACAACGCATCTCAAGTCTAGCTTGCAGTAACCCTTGTTATTCTAGTCCTGGATTTATCCAGCGAAGGGCTGCCAACGGTACCAAATCATGTGGTCAATTTTTCTAATGAGGACAAATGAGACTATCATACTTATTTTCCCTCCCAACCAGAGCTCAAACTGGAACCGGCATCCCCAGAGGTGCAAACCTAGCGTGTTAATTCCCTGCTAAATTTCTCCTGCCTCCCCACTACGCCATCTGAAGTCATACCCATGAATCCAGGCTGGTTTTGTTGTGCTAGGCAGTGGTGTGTTTACATGACTATCCATCTATTGCAGGATATTATTTTTCCAGTGGAGAATATTTCAAGTATTTCCAATGAAGATTTTTTCCTGCTTTTTATTGGCATTATTAAAATAAAAAAGGAAAGAAATAAAACCATACCACAAAAATCTATGGCAAAGCAGGGAAAATTGAGAATTTAAAGATGAAGCTGATGCTGATACTTGCTCCACTACATGGTGGTGGTTCTGGTTGCTGCACAGGTCCTACTCAGAAATATTTAATTACATGCAGCATTTTCTAAAATTTCTTGCCTGTGCCTTGATTTCACACTCTTTTGTATACATATGTCATGTGACGAGAAAGCAGGAGAATCCTCTAAATAAATAAATAATTAAAATACTCATAATTAACATCCTATACAGTCTTGCTTTCTGAAAGTATTTCATAAACACTAAGGACCAGATTCATTGATGTAATGGCAGGAAATCAATGGCATGAAGAACTACTTCAGTTGCAGAAATCTTCCAGAATCGCTGCTTTCTTGTGCCCAGTCTGTACGTATCCTTTATGGACAATACAAGATCTGCCACTAGCTCTGATGTAAGTTTTTAAAATCCTTCGATAAAAGTAAGATGTAGAAACACAATTATCTGAAAGATAGTCCCCACTATTCTTGGGGTACCCAAGCCTTTGTGCAAGAAAAGCAATGGCTGCAGAAAGGTGATTACCGGGAAGCACATAAATGCCATCAATCCTCCTCTATCGGTTCTTTCCAGTTGATAAAACTCTCTTCAGACCCTTCAGTCAAGTTCCTCTTACCCTGATATCTTCAAGTCGTCGTTGACATGCTTCTATGCTTCATGTTTGTCGTAGCTCTGGAGACAAGAGGACGTTGCCTCATCGGCTGTGCTCTTTTCCGTTAAGAATGAATCTTCTACAAACAAAGACCAAGGGCAACTTTTTAATATGAGTGTGCAACACCTATGTTTGTATTTAAATAATCATTCTAAATTTATCAATGATATAAAAGCGTCTGGTTTTGAGACATACAGAGAATACAAGATTGTCTCCTGACAACCTTTCTCCATGAGTGGCACCATTAATTGTGTTTTAACTTTAAACACACCTGAAAACTCATAGATACAAATGCGTATTTGGGCACTAGAGCAAAAGNTCATTCTAAATTTATCAATGATATAAAAGCGTCTGGTTTTGAGACATACAGAGAATACAAGATTGTCTCCTGACAACCTTTCTCCATGAGTGGCACCATTAATTGTGTTTTAACTTTAAACACACCTGAAAACTCATAGATACAAATGCGTATTTGGGCACCAGAGCAAAAGGTACCCAAGACTGCAACACTTAATTTGAGATTTTTCGTCTTACTTGCTTATTTCTCTAGCTATTTATAGGACCAAGCAAACCAGGATAAAAATTTCAATAATATGGGTCCTGCAGTAGTTCATCCCACCTGCTCTTTTTCATTCTGCTTATCTAAAGGAAAACCTGTTATATTAATGAATAACTGTATTTATATTCTTTCTAGCTCACCATTAGAACAATTTCTAAATACCTCATTTCTTCTAAACACGTATTTGCCTAACAAGAGAGACAAAAAGATTCTATTTCACAGGTGGAGAACTGGGACACTAGAAGCTAACAGAAAGGTAATTCAGCTAAAATATACACTTGTAAACGAATTATCAACATACAGCACAAATACTACGGCTTCTGGAACCATAACCCAATACTATGTTTGGTCACCCCCCAAAACCCCCCCCACCAAATAATTGCATAGTCAGAAATCTTGTTTTCCTCAGCACCATGTTTTAACTGCAGATTACTCCTCCCCTCTTATCCAACATGCCATTTTCAAGAACTGCTCCACATGGTTCAGAGGTTGATACACAGGGAAGGACAAGTGGGATGAATAAAGGCACTGAAACTTGATCATGAAGTCACCTATCTTCAAAATTAATTTTGATCCTCTGTTTTGATTTTCTCTTTATCTTTAAAAACAACATCAAAAGGAGAAAGCTAAGTTTTGAGCGCTTTCATGTAATAAAGGAACAATGCAGGATTGGCTTACATAGGGAAAAGTTATGTTTAGTGCAGTGAAATAGTAGTCAGAGACTTTACATTTCTCAGAGCTGCTTAAATGGCTCAGAAAACCTATCTAATTAGGCTCTTTGCAAATAAAGAAAAAATCTTGTCTGTTAAAATAAGCTTGAAATGTCAAATTAAAGATTTATGACTCAGAACTGAACACAAATAAATAGCTGGCTGCATACTTGGAACAAATACCTCTTTATTGCGCAATTAATATTGCTGAGATTGCTATTTAAAATGTGAATGAATTTGTCTTTCTGGTTTGCGCATTATTGGTAGCGATGGTGAGGGCAGCACCGACAACATTTGCTGGGATGTAATTTTGGCAAAGGGCAAAACCTGGGATGCAAGAGGCTGGTTGAATACCCTGCACCCTTGGAACCAGTCGTATGGCACTGAAAGCACTCAATTCTGCCAGCAGACATAACCATCGGTCCAATTTCATGCTGTTTATTCAGCTAGTAAATATGTACTTAAGGTGGGACCGACTGTGATATAATTCTTCTGAGACAGACTTGCAAAATTATTGCCAAAAGAAGCAACAAGAGGCATTGTTATCATCGAGAGCTGGTAAGTGAAGTCCTTTGTCGGTCGTGCAAAGATCATCTTCAGTGAACATGCAAGGCAGGTGGATGCTTCCTCCAAGGTCCCATTTTAACAACACTTCGGCACATATCCAAGGCTCAAAGGGGTGTTTAACCATTTGCTTGCAGTTAACACGTGTTTAAGTAATTTTCTGCATGAAGATAGCTTGCTATATTGAAGGTGAAAAAAAGTCAGCCTGCACTTCCAGTGTGTTTCTGAAGAAATTATGCAGGAAATTAACTGATAACTATTTTGCAAGTGGTAGTCAAAGATTGCAACTGATGCAAATCAACATAGCTCCGTTAGTTTTGAGGATGGAGAAGTTTGCTCAGACTTTCAACTAGTTTATCCACCAGGGATAATTAAGAACAAAATGGCAAAGCTGTTGGATCTCTCGTGTGTGAACACACAGTTGCTTTAGATTATGCCATGTTGCCACAGGGACTTTTACATGTCATAATACAACAGCATAATAGGGTTGAGAACAAATATAGTCTTTCACATTTTCATTGTATTATCCATAGAGAAATTCATCTCAACCAGATGTAATTTAGAAAGTCGAGGAGGGTTTCATGGTTATTGGTTACATCATCCAAATCCACTTGAGAAACAGTTTGTGAACGTCAGAGTTTGGCACACATTTGGAAAATGTCATACCCCTTTGGCGGAGGAAGCTGACTAGAAATATTCAACGATCAGATTTTCAAAGATGTTGAACCTCTGCAGCTCTTCACCTTTCCATAGCAGTGCTCCAGGTTTTGACACGGCTGAGAATCTGTTCGTTATCATCTACATGCTTCTTTTATGACTCCCTTATAAAAAATGAATCTCTGCAAAATGCGTCTCCCAGAGAAGAAAACCAGCCACCTTTGCCTGTGCCTTTAAATCCACACAACTTAAATCTGTGCTCATGCCAGCCTATATGTAGTGGCAACCCCAAACCACCGCCTGACTTCACAGCCTGTACCAGTCTGAAACTTGCAGGTCTTTCTCCTCTCTTGCTTTTATAGCTATTTTTTAAGCATGTAGTTTTATGAGAAAAATTAAGCATTTGTCTTGTCAGCTTAGTTGCTTGCCGTGTGGATTTGCATATGATTTCTACAGCACATCCACTATGATTTCTACAGCACATCCACTCCAGCTTTCCCCTTAAGGAGGACATTAAATGAAACTTCTGCCTCTAACGAATTTTTATGAAACTTTTAGGAATTAATATTTTAAACTTTGACTCATTGATCAAATTTGACAGATGGATACACAGATAGAACACAGACACAATGATTGCATAAGCCTTAACTCCCTAAAGAGACCAGCTAAAAAACACGTTGCAAGGAGAAGACTGTATTACTTACAAGCAGTTGCAGAATTGCAGGTGGGATTTCAGATGGACTGTGTAGCTTTGGCTTCAGCCAGGAGTGGTCTGTATAAATGAAAAACAAAATAGACATTAAAAATGTGTGAAATGGGAAAATCAGAGCTTTCAGGAATTTCTAATTAGGCCAGAAGAGATGATTGCACACATCTAATACGCCTGCACAGTATGCTACGTGCTCCTATTTGTCTGGGACACGTGTTTGGAAAGAAACACCCAATCATGTTTACAAATGTCCACCGATAACTTTGCCTTTTTCTATTTCAATTCTTTTTCCTTTTCATCATAATCAATTCTTTCTTTTCTATTATGACTTGATTATAAATACGGCATTTTGGCGATAGGCGACAGGACCACTCTGGGCCAGATGTGCTGGCTGCCTATGAAGGGCTTGGCCATAGGATGTTAGTGGTTTAAAGTAACAGGAAACCTGAGGAATACCATAAATCAGGCTTTTCTGACTAGGTTTTTTGTACAGAGTATAACAAAATGTATTGAATAACTTAAGTATGTGTGAGCCTCCTGCCTACCAAATTACTGGGGTCTGCCAGTGGAAAGCACACTAATTTGATGTTGGCCTTAAACAGAAAATTGCTAAACGAAAATTAAGTTTCAGCATTTTAACAAAAAAATCAACTTGGAGTTCAGTGTTAACAGGAGCCTTAGGATTTAACTAGCGGTAATGAAAATAGAGACAAAATTCTTGAGTTTCTAAGCCCCAGTCCTGAGAAAAGATTTCTACCACTGGATCCCAACACAGCATGAGGGACAAAGGGTGGGTTTTTGTTCTTTTCTCTCTACTGCCATCAATTTCATGAGGTCATAGGTTGACATTTTGTACTTTTCCACACTTCTATTGGCTTTTAGTAACAACAAACAGAAAGTACTGGGCCAAAGTCATCGAATCCATAACATAACTGCGTGTTTTAAAATATTGAGCCTCCCTCAGGCAAAGACATCAGAAGGGGCTGAGCTCAGAGGTCCTCTCACCTAGAGCCCTGGCTCTGCTTGGCCAGTGCAGGGCACTTAAGCGGAGGTACGAGAACCACGCCCAAGGTATTCCCCATCAGGGAGCTGTTTCCAATCCTGATTGATGGAAACAATCCCATTTTGGTGATACCTCTGGAGATAAACCTGCCTATGGCAGTGCAGCTCCTGGCCTAACCAGCTACAATTAGTTATTGCAAGTTGCTTCATCTGAGGTCTTAATTAAAGATGATCCATTCTTATAATCCAATTAAAGGTCTTGAAAGGGCACCTGTTTCTCTCCCAGCTCTTCTCTACTCTAGTTAAAGAAAGGAAGTACAAGAAGCCAAATGTCTTTTTTTCCCATCTCATAGGCATTATTCTGGGGGGAAGATGTAACTCTAAACTTCCTTCAAACTCATCCTTTTGACCACTGTGTGGAGACAGTCATGACATACTGATATATCCTTGTTCTCTGAAGTATGAGTCCTACATCAGTGCCTAAGCATCTACACTTTCTCAGATGCCCATGTTTTCCCTTTCAGAGACCACTGCAAAGTCACTTTTAAGCTCATTAAGTTAATAGAGTTACAGTGAAATGGCCCAAGTTTTACCCTTTCCTTCATACCGTAGATGGGTTTTGGTCAATCTGAGGTGATCTCTTTCTTGCCCTTCCTCTCCCTTTCTCCACGATGTTGCTACATGATATACATGCACCTGGACCTCCTCATATACCAACTTCTTACGGCTCTGAGGGCAGTTAATACATTAAATGTTAGAGCTTCTACTTGAAATGCACCACAAACCTTAGTCCTGGGACATATTTCTTATACTTTTTTAAATATATATTTTGGTTTCTGGCAGAGATACAGGGAGCGAGTGTGGCGTGCAGTGTGCAGCGTTTCCCAGACTGTGTAGCTTGGCACCAGAAAATAATTTCTTCGGAGTTCAAAACCTGTCAGGATGCTCTCTCAAAACCGCTCCACATTTAAGACGTGTAACTCTAAAATGTCACTTTTGGAGCCCAAACCGGAGTGCCTTCAGCTTTCTGATTGGCAGAAAACTGATGGTTAAGCTCCAGGGAATTTCTACTACAGCTGTAAACTTTCAAAAATACTTTGCTGCTGCAAAAACTGTAGAGTGTGGTTTAAATGAACAATATGCCCTCTTCGTACCTCATCACCAGAAAGAACACGCTTTCGACTTCAGCATGAACAACCCGTGGTTTGATTTTTTTTTTCACCCACACGAAACAGGTTAATCGGTTTTTTGGTCCGTTTCTACCTGTCACATAAAAAGGACTGTATTTCAGACAACTCCAGGAGGAGGAAGAGATGATACAGATGCTTGTGCAGATGTTTGGATCCTGTTCTCTTAATGCTCTATGCAGGACAAATTTAACCTCCTTATATGCCTTGCAGAAGACTAGATCACGGCGCTGTTCCATCCCTGGGATCTCAGAGAAAGCCAAGTCTCTAGCTAATGTGTTTATGTGACATTCCGAGCTTGGCTCTCCTCCGCCTTTGTGGGCCAAATCCTAATATGACCCAGTGCTCTCTCACATCAACTGGAGTTTTGCCTGAATAAAGTATGTCAAAACTGAGCAATGCCTCCAGGTTTCAGTCCAGCGATTCCATTTCACAAAAACTCATTGTAGTATAAAAGATACATCAGCTTTATCCCACTGCAGGGTTGTTGGTTTGGGGTTTTTTTGGGGGTTTGGTTTTTTTTTTTATGATGATGATTTTTTAAAATCTGAAATAGGAGAAGGCAGGTCTTTTCCTCCCACTCCTGGGGCTACACCCTTCCCTGAACAAACCTGTGCTCAGCAGGACCTGAATCTTTCCTGAACCAGTTACACCTCCAGAGGCCAAATCTGGTTGGCACCCTGCCCTGTTGCAGTCGACAGAAAGATGTCTCCTGAGGTTGCTAGGAGCTGGATCAGGCCCTATTTACTTATAAACAAATCCTAGCTTTTATTCCGGTCTTATTTTAATGTTTACTTCTAAACTCTCTCCCTGTACTTCATTCAAACCCAGGGAATGACTAATGGTTTTGTAGGAACAATCTTGACAAGCAATGTAGGAAGAGCTAAACAGTCTTGGAGAAGGAGATGACAGCTCTCCAGCTGAAGAAAGGCTACTGGAAAATACACAGACTCAGGGAAAAGCCTCGAGCACTGATTCCCGGTGAGGATTGAATGCCTCCGGTTTACCTGTTGCCTTCACGGTGTCCACACTTGTACGGACAATTCTGGCCATATATGTCATAGTTCCCAGTGTTGAGGCTTTCTGGACAGATGGGGCTGCTACGGGAAATCCAGGCTGTGCTTTGCAAGGAACTGTGACAAACTTGCTGAAGCACTCTCTGCCCCTTTCACGATACGCCAATCCCAGTCCAAGTTAGCGGACATCCCAAATTTGAACCCGCTGGCTGGATGAGCTGCTTCTGCAGTAAAAATTTGAGACGGCATCACCTCCTTGGAGAGACCAGGGGTCTGTATGTCAGGAAACGTGTGTGTGGAGATATCCTTGACATGTCAGGTGTAGTCCAACTACATGACCTCTGTGTGGAAATATGTGCCCCCTTGCATGGAGCGGTCAGCTCCCCCCGAGGCTGGATAGAGCACAGATTTGCTGTTTTCTGAGCTGTCGCTTCAGCGATACTTGAAATAATTACGAGCCCAATGAAGACATTAAACTAGCCAAATTCATCTTTAATGTCACTCCCATATAGATGTATTTTGGAGGTGCCGTAAAGTCTCTAATCACAGTACTTGAGTGCTTTAATTGTGCCTTCTGCTTTTGAAACACATTACAGCCAGATGACTGAGTAATCATCACAATCCCATGAATGAGCCGGATAAGTAAGATCGCGCATGGAGAAACTGAGAGAGAAAGAGAGACCACACAGCAAGTAGTGTGAGCCATGGGATTAGAAATTGGGATTTCTTTTTCTCTATGCACAATCCATGAGGCCATGCTACCCTGTATGATCTCATGAAAGAAGTATATTTTCCATATGCAAGGAACTCCTAACAGTATCAACTAAGTGCAAATTAGTATGATCATTAGCCACTCTTTGAATGAGACAGCTGCCAGGAAGCCTGTGTGTATATTTGAGGAAGAATTCCTAATGTCTGTGTGTCTGGAGGAGTATAAATTCTTCTATTCCCCTCCAGTAGCCTAATTAGATTTTACTCTGTTTATTAGAAGAGTTCAGTTGCTAGCTTAACATGAAATAAAATCCGCATGATTAAGAAGTCATGAGTAGTAAAGCTTACAGTATGCTGTTAGAAATTTTCCTTTCACATCAGCAACCATGAAATCCTCCAGTGTTAAATAAAGTGAAGGCAGGAGTGTGTTTAGATCCAACAGTAAGGATCAGAATAGAATGTCAGGGATGGAGGGAGGGAAGGGGGTATTGTGCCATTAAAATTCTACCTGAAATGAGAGAATTACTGGAAAAGTTGCATTTTTACCATGCGGCAGACTGGAAGAAGCATCTTTCTTCATGAATCTTCATTGTAAATCAAGGATAGGAAAGATGCTTTTCCATTGGAAAAGATAATCTCCAGCTCCCCTCACCTCTTTCTGCAGGCACAGTAATAACAGAAGAGCCAAGGGCCATAAGAAGATGGAGTAACATCTAGGTCTAAGCCTATTTGAACATCTTCAATAGATGTCCAGATCTAATCCAGTATCTATATCCACTAGATATATCCACTATATCTAATCCAGTATCTATATCCACTAGACATTAATTTTTCTAAAGTGAACCTGGTCGTCACCTTGGAATAAAAATCCATTGAAGGCAATAAGATGTTTGGGGTAAGATCAGATCCTTGCATGAAAAATGCAGAGGTCTATGATAAGCAGTTAATAACCGCCGAGATTTCTGAAGTTCAGAGTTTGCCTCCCAGTTTCCAGATCTGTGGTGGTACTGAAATCCAGGCATGCATCCCTCAAAACCTTCGTGTAATGTAGTAGGTACTGAAGGCTGGGGAACCAGAAAAGATGACAGGTATTCTGTTTCCACTGACTTTGATGGGAACAGCTGGCAGTGTGACACACACCAAGTTGGTAGCAACCTGCAATAAGGAATTTTCCAAATGGTTTTGAGTTGATGACCCCAAAATCCTACCCCAAAAATGACTCTGTATTCAGTGTTTTTTCTTTCCCCTAATTATCCTTCTCTGGAGATATTCAAAACCCGCCTGGACGCATTCCTGTGCAACCTGCTCTAGGCTAACCTGCTTTAGCAGCAGGGTTGGACTAGATGATCTCTAGAGGTCCCTTCCAACCCCTACCATTCTGTGATTCTATGATCCGAGAAAGTAGCCTTTAACTGCAAGGTAGGTTATTCTTCTAGAGGACCTCCACTACAAGAAGCAGCTGTGTCTAGTGTAGGTTTGCACCCATGCTGGGGAGCACCCACAACTTCTGAGTCTAGGCTATCCCACTGGTAGCGGTAACCTAACATACAGCCACAGACATGATGAAGTCCTTGTTCTCACGGATTGTTTAGAAAGACATTAGGGCTTAGCATCAGGATGAAAATCTGAGGACGAGGTAGAAGGACAAGGTCTGGTGTAGAAAGGAAATTCTGGAGCCTGAAAAAGAAAAGAACAAGCTCAGAGTAGGAGGTTAGGAGTCAAGGGAAGAAGGACACACAAAACCTAAAGCCTTCCCCAAAAAGCAAAAGGATTTCTGTAACTCAGGGGACTAAAAGTACATTTTGGCCCGTGATCTGGTTTTCCTCAGCACGTGCCCAGCCACAAGAGGCCATGTGGTTCTTCTGTTTTCCCAAGTCTTTTGAAATATAGATGCAAGAGTCTCGAATCCTTGCACATCCCTGCATTCTTTAAGAAATTGGCCCACCAAGTAGTTGTAATTCAGGATACCACCATACACCCACGTGTAAGATTCCTTAACAACTATGCACATTTTTAGGCTCAAATATTTTAGAATTGTTTTCACTGTGCCTGAGCTGTAATTGGCTCAGTTTCCCAAGTGTTGGATCATCTAACTAGAGTGATTTTTGACTCAGAGCCCAGGCACCATATCAAAACATTTATCAATTAATCATAAAAAGTAACTAACATTGTTGTCCACCCAAGAAAAACTGTCACTTACAGACTCATGTATGTTATTCCTTATGAAAGAGCTGCTATATAGAAGTTGATTTCCTGCACAGACCAGGTGGAAAATCTGCTAAAGGCAGAGGTCAAATCTAGTTTAATTTTATACCCTTTGTTAAGAATGTTCTCTCTCTAAAAAAAAAAAAAAAA
>VZSC01016558.1:428210-444009 GCA_013398225.1 Steatornis caripensis | reverse complement strand
AAAAAAAAAAAAAAAACCAACAAAAAAACCCCAATCCCGAGAAAAAAACCCTACCTTTATGCTGCTTTTCCAAGTATTCTAAAGTTAATTCATGTGGAAGAAAAAAAGATTAGGATAAAATTTCAAATATTAAATTCAAATGCAGGATTAATGAGTTTTATTTCAAAGCCCCAGAGGTTGTCTGGAATTTAGGACATTTCTTTAGTAGCAGACATGAGACATAGCCAGATGCAGTCGTGTTTTGGATCAGCTCAGCACAAATTTAGCACCTTGAAGGAGAACTTTTATGTCTGTTTTGTAAAGTAAACATCACAACTTTTCCAAAATCTGTTGTCCAGAGATATTAATGTTGCATTGGATGAAAGAATGGATTTAAAATAATGTTGACTTGTTGCTCTTGCACATAGTAATTGCGACCCCCATCACCGTCACTGTAGGTGTTGTAGGTACTCTGCCCCATGCAATAAATACATATATTTTTTTTAATAGTGTGAAGCAACCCAGATAAAAAAAATTAATTAAAGCTTTTCCTGAAGCCAAATTCAAGACAGTCCTTGCAACACTCTGCAGGAAAGAGCTTTTTGCAACTTGGTTTCTTAAAGACCAGCAGGAAACAGCTTGGCAGATGTACAAATACAATTCTTCTCACGCCCTCACAGATAGCATGGCAATCCCATGGATGGTGAGCTACTTCACTTCACGCCTGGTCCCTGAGGCAAAGGAGTTGTAGGCCAAACCCGTCCCTTCATTAAAAGATTTTTTTGCCGTCACATAAATTAACAACATTCAACTTCCTTCCCAAGCAGGGTTGCTCCCAAGAAGCAC
The DNA here is from genome assembly GCA_013398225.1 of Steatornis caripensis. NCBI lineage: Eukaryota > Metazoa > Chordata > Aves > Caprimulgiformes > Steatornithidae > Steatornis > Steatornis caripensis. The sequence continues at coordinate 443,184 of VZSC01016558.1, read as the reverse complement.
CAAATAACAGCAGTGTTCCAGGTCACCATTGCTATTTCGTTCAACTGAGAGAGGAATTCTTGCTTTCAGTCAAGACTGCACTTTACCGATGACTCAAGAAAAGCCAGCAATACCTGCAAAGCATAGCCTGCAGATCCAGAGCAGCTTATCTGGACCACAGTGTCTTTTGGACAGCCAAAAGTGTTTAGCATTGGCCTGATTCTGCTCTGCCTGAAATCAAAGAATAAAATCCCTGTTGAGTTCAATGGAAGAAGGTAGCCAGCATCAGGTTTAATGCTTTATACATCAGCTCTGAAAAACTGATGGGAAAGGACCAAAACCTTGCAGTGAACACCTTCAAACATTGGAATCTTGTCTTGAAAGATTCCATTTATAGCAAGAAGAAAACACTGGTGTTTCGGTTTCAGATTCTGGCTTTTCTTCAAATTGACATACCACAGTCTGTAAATAGAACCAAAACTGAAAAATCATTCTGTTTAAATTCCTTCATTGCCTTAGAAGTCCACCTTACCTATGGAGAATCAATGTAATTAGCTGTAACATGAACAGGTAATTGGGACCTTGTGACGGGCAAGCTTCAGATGAACTATTCCATTTAGAGAAGCACTCACAAATGTTTTTTTCTGACTTCTCTTTGAGCTAGAAACCCTACAAGAACAGGTTTTCTTTTCTCTGCCCCACACCCCATGCCCCCCATTGCCCCACCATTCCTCAGCACAGAACAAAAGTAGTCCATGGAAATACCCTTGTCTCACAGTATTTCCATTCATGGTATCCATCAAGATCAGTAAATGTAATGGCACACAAAAATATTAAGTGACGTTACAAAGGCACGTAAAAAACTCTTTACAAGTTTTGTTGAAGTTGCAACTAAATTTTCTAGTCAACCACATTTTTATCCCATCTAATTGCTCAGAATCACTTCCCATCTCTGACTCTTTTTAACAGTGATGGAAGTTTGGGTTTGAAGCTTCATTTTCAAACGGATTTCTTTCATCTATTTGATTTTGGACAGGATGGGATATGATGGGCATAACTGTCAGGAATTTTAGCTTATAACTGCTTTGACCAAAACCACTGGTGCCTAAAAGTCACCCCCAAATCAGTTGCATCACTATGACTCATTGTCCAAGTTCAGCTAAACTGGAGACTCAGCCAGGGGTAATGCTATCCAAAGGAAAACAGCAATACCTGAAACGTATCCGATGCACCAACAGCATATGAACCCTACACAACGTCTTCCTTTTTTGAGAGCACATACTCTTAACATAATAAATATGTTAGGCTGTGCTCCCGCCTGGACTGTGCAAGTATGTCATAACGCTGCTTAGCTAAAGAGATTTGATGGTTTTCCAGTCTTCGCCCGGACATCAGTGTGAAGCATTCCCACAGTCAGATGCTCATTTACACAGCAAACAAAGAGCAAAGCATCCCAGTGACTAGAAAATAGACACATACGAGCAACACCTGGGACTGGGTGGAAGCCTGCTCAGTGACCAGTTGCTCCACACCTGGCTCAGGGGCTTAGGGATTTCATACATGGTGCCGTGAGGTTTTATGGGCACTCCATCTATCATTGCATTGAGGAAAAAAAAAAAGAAAAAACAGCAAAAATAATAAAAAGAAGATTTTTATGGGCCTGGGAGGAGCTAACCTGGAAATATCATTGGCACAAATAGAGCTGTTCAGCAGACAATAGCACTCTGATATTGCCACCAGTTTGTTTACGCAAATGTGGCCGTTCTCGTTGTGAATTCCCCACGCTCCTGATCACCAGACTGGTGAGCGTCCCCACTGCCCTCCGGCTGGTGGAACACAAAGCACCGCTGCGATTGCCATGCTGACAGCTTTATTGCCTCTCTGACCTTGCTATTTTTAAAGAAGCAGGTTATCATCTCGGCGATGTAGCAGGTCTTCCTCATGCAGTTATGTCATCCCCACTGCAGGGAGTTGAAGCCTTTGGTCCTCGCTCACTTGTACTTTCAAGTCAACTGTTTCAGGTGCCCAGGAGCTTATAGCACCGGTTTTACTGAAAACCGCCTAGACTGACAAAGTGATTTTGTTTTCCCAAATCACTCAGAAAATACAGCTTTCGATCTCTTTTTCAAACCTATTTACCTAATTTACCCAAATTGCTAGAAACAGTTACACTACCCAGATTATGAGAGCTGAAGCTTAAAAGAACATCAGTGCACCCCAGCTGGGGAATGAGGGGAGATGCTGAAGTGAGACGCTGGATTGGGCAGGGATCCGTTAGATGTGTACTCTTGTCAGAAGTGAGAAAATGCAAGTACAAGTTTTAGAGCACAAATGATTCTCTGGAATAAGTGCAATAAGTAGGTAAATGCCAAAAATGGCATTGCAAAAAATGGCATTGCCCTCCCGCTTTGAAGGTGCTTATTGCAAAACAACAGTGGTCAGAACAGCCAGACCCTCAGCCAGGATGAGGAAATGAAAAAAACAAAAAAAATCAAATTCTTCTTATGCTAATGTAGTCCAAACACGGCCAAAGGTATACAAGCTGCTCCAAACCATTTCACCAATCTCCATTCTTGTTGATCGTACTGTCAAGTAGGTTGTGAGACCCTATCACAAAAGCTGCCTGGAATTTCCTTGGCGCCTCTAAGCCTGCAGGCAAACCTTGAGGGACGGGAAATGCGTTAAAGGAAGTGGTGTCCTCTCCTTCACATTTGCTCCTGCTTAGCCCTTGCGAATGCGAAGACGGGCTTATGGGTCACTAAACACCTACATTCCCCTTAGAGGTGATGGAGATAGGTGCATCTGAGGCCTTCAGGGAGTAGTTAGTGGGTGTGAGCCACACAGTGACACCGTTCCCATAATGTCATAGCAAGAAGAGGTGGGTTAGAGTGAAAATGCCATTCAGTTGCTCACCAATCACGCTTCTATTTCGAAGGAGTTCAGATAAGCAAATTAAAAATGATGTCATGGCTCCCACAGGACACTGCAATACACTGCCATTACTCCAGCCAGAGTACAACTCTTATTAGCGTGATATAACACAGTAGTTGGGAACTCAACAGAAAAAACAAAGCTGGAATTTAATAGAAAAACCCTATAGCTTTTAACTCATTGCCCTTAACATGCAGAGCTACTGTAAGTAAGTGCCTTAACATGAAAACTCTGAAGACCAAAGAATTAAAGTAAATGCAATCAGCAGATTACTAAATACCAATGGGAAATTTAGAGCTATAGAGCAAAATCCCAGAGCATTAAAGGATTTACCGCTTGGCATTGGTGAGAAGCAAATCTTTGGATTTCCATTGCTATCCGTAATTAGTAACTGAGGTTTATTTTAGTCAAAACCAAGTCACAAAAGATAACACACCCTAAAAGAAAATAGACAGCAGTGCAATAAACTTCATGAAATGTCTTATTAAAAAATCAGGCGAAAAAAGAATAGATTCAAATGGAAAATCAATTTCCAGCACTTCCATTTCCTTTTGTTTTTTTGTCTTCACACCCATACTCAGCTCTTTTCTAATAACATTCAGCTCTTTGCTAGAGATGTTACTGAGGGTGGTAACAAAGATAGCATTTTAAACCCAAAAGGGAGGCTCCCTTTTAGAAGGGACATTTTAGGAGTGTTCTTACTCCTTCACAGCTTGGTTTTTGAAAGTTTGCTGTCTCCCTGCCCAGTTCCCAGGGCCCCTCACTGGAAGTAGGACCTAAAATGGATGATCTTCTACATGGTTTCAGCTCTGAAAAAAACAGCTGTGTCAAACAGAGCATTTTTTACAAAGACACTTTGGGACAAGGGAAAGATAAGGCTCTTCTGGTTAACCAGGAGATCCCTAGCTTAGTTATCCGATGTCCTCATCTGCCATTCACACCAGCAGTGATGTACCCCCCAGGAGCTGGCTCGGCGGGGGCACTCTGGGATGCTGGCACCAGCCTGGCTGAGCTGACGCGTGCCCAGCTGCTGAGATGCACCGGGGGCTTGGTGTCTGATCTTCTTGAACTGTGATACGGACTCCCACTGCAGCATTTCAAGCACAGCTCTTGCTGTGGCTTCAAGTCAAGCTGTGAAATATAAGCAGCTTGCTTCGGAACAGGAAAAGAAAAAGAGCCCATGAGTTAAATCTGAAGAAACACGTAATAAAGAGCTCAGTCTCAAACAAAGCACATGCTTCAGCAAGAAAGAAGCTGAAGTACCATCTCCCTGCTATTAATCACTCCCTGCTTTCCTCCCTTCCCCAGTGAACCCAAGAACGCTTTTGGTCCCCACAAAAATTTACTACGAAGCGGGCTGCGCGTAATTCCTGGGCTGAGGCTGAAAAATGATGCCCAGATGTGATGCAGTAACGAAAGCATGGCATGCTGGTGAGGCTAAGACAGGGAAAGTAGACCCATTTAAGAAGAAAGACTTCAGGAGTTTTCTCTGACTGCGTGGGTATGGACTCAGAGTATGCCTTGGGTACCCAGATAGGGAGCAAGACCTGGTGTCTGAGCTGCTTGTTTCTTTGTCTTCCAGTCAGAGGAAAGCAGGACATCTCCCTCTGTGGAAGGTACCAGGTCAAATAATTTCCATCATAAACTTCTTAAACTCCCTTAAAAAAGGTGATTCAATGATTTACCTACTGCAGCTGCACCAGAGCCTCATTTCAACATCTTCTGCTTTCTGCTCACCTGTGGAGACTGCTAGGAAAGACGATAGAAACGTAATGGAATCTTAGATAAAAGGATTAAATACTTGCGGCACAAAAGCCAAGGTCAGCAAGCTTTGTCCAAGAGTTAAAATATTCATAACAGGCTCATCTGTACAACAACATAACCTCTTGATTTATCTGTTTGACTTGGGATGCATCACACTGAACGCCCGTGGGGTCACTTCTGTGCTAAGCCCAGTAGATAAAAGTTTCTCTCATGCAGCTCTGCTGCATGACATTTGCCGACTTCTTACCTTGGTCCTAAGTTGTCGGGAGCCCAAAATGGGCCACGACATCACTGCAGTTGTGGTCTTGAGTTCCGTTCTCTGCGTTTGGAGGCTATGGCGAGACTACATACTCTCTCCTGCTCATGTCCTCCTTTCTGTCTCCTGTCCTTCTCCTCGGCAGTCACTACGATGTGAAAGAAAGAGAAATGCTGGCTCCACCTGAGAAGTCATCTTTTTGGCCCCGGTTTGAGCCATAGTTCAAATATTATTTCTAGTGGTCTTGCCTGGAATTCAACTTTACCTTGCCAAACACAGCCATAAATTCCCCTCTGCTCCCCTTCTCCCCTGTTACAGTGTGGCTGGACTGAGCTTGCCCAAACCAAGAGTGTTGAGGTCAGAGGCAGGGATGAGGCTCTGCTAATCCCCAGTCCAAACTGGCTGGTGGGGGCAGTAAAACTGGGCCCACCTCATGCAGTTTCTTCTTAGCAAGGAGCCAGCAGACATGCGCAGTACTCATATGGCCCACGGGCTCTTGGGGTCTGGGCACTAAAGGTCCAGATCGACGGCAGCACAATTACACACTGCTTCACAGTCAGGGCTTTGAGTCAAATCCAGCCCCAGCATCAAATAGGTGCTCTAAGCTTATGAATCATCTAATGGGCAAAACTACATTAAGTATAGCAAACCCCAGAAATTTCAAAGTTGGTATTGAGGCCTCAAAAATTATTGTATGGCTTAAAAATGATGAGTTTAAAAAAAATCTACTTTGAATTAATTTTATTTGCCTTGTAGTTTGCAGCCCCTTGGGTTGAAAACTGGACACTTGATGCACATTGTCAAAGTTTTCATTATGAGCTAAAAGAATTAGAGATACGCCTCTGAAAACGAACACCGAGCGTAGTCATATGATTGCAGGGACTGAGCCCTTAAGATAAATCATCAAATATCATGCGAAGTAAGATCACAAGTAAGCTCCCTTTCAACTAGTTCATTCATGCAGAAAAAGGAAAACAAAACCAAAACAAACCCCACAACTTACTTAATGAATTACTTAACAAGCGGTGATATTTCAATTATGGTCATTTATCGGATCCTTATTCTCAAGGTGAATCGTGGTGTACTCATTCTGAGGCATTGATGGATATCTGCCCATCCGAGTTAGCAGTCCTCTTAATCTCAGTGCTTGAGCAGCTCACAGTCTTTAATGTATTTTGGTTTTGTGACACCTCTGCTATCGCCAGGAGGAAGACTGCCACAGAGGAATGTGATGGACGAGCGGGGCAGAGCCATGAACTGGGACTATATCTCCCATCTTACAGGGTGCCCTGTGCTAGCTCAGAGAGAAGAGAGAAAGCAACTCCCTCACTTGTTTTTTTAATTTGTTAAAATAACAGCTCCATATTCCCAGGGGCAAATGTCAAGAATAATTGCATGCAAACGGCACTGAAGTCATGCTAACGCACCCATTGCCACCCAAGGGCTCCTGAAGGGTTAATATCGAGGGCTTGGCAGGGTTCAGTTAATTTACAACTGGAGACCTTTATCATCTCACACTGACATTGAGGGCTCACATTTCGCACTTAATTACTTGTTCAGCAATCACGCCTGGAAGAGATAGATGTGTTTCTGTGTTTAGCCCATGCAGCTGTGAATTGTTTATTTACTTATCGTCAGGCTGGGAATGGCTGTAATTTAAAGGTTCAGATCTCTGCTACCCTGAGCGGTGCAGGTCTTCCTTTAAACACTTCCATATTGCAGCAGCGGAATTTCACTGGAGATGCCCGTCTTCTCCTCCTGTTCCGGGTAATGGGCCAGCAGGTGTTACTGGTTATCGGTGACTGTGATTATTTACGCTAAACCACCGCTGCCAAGTTCACAATCGTAACGAAGGATCCAGGGAGATAAATTTTGGAAGGTAAAAAGCAGGCCAAGGAGATGAAGCGAGATGAGTTCCAGTAACTCAGCTTCTGAGGAATGACTCGATCCCTACCTCGGTGCTGGAAGAGCTGAATCACGGCAGCTTCAAACAGTGGCTCACAGCAATTCATAGGCCAAATGGTGTAATTACAATTTAAGCTGTCAAATGGTGACCAGATGGCTTTATCTTTCACACCAAAGGCCTAAGAAGTGGGTAGGTGTGACCTTTCCACATACCAATCCACCTGCGCAGTGCATGAGTTCTGTGAAAGCCCACGTTCCTGCTGCGCCCAGCCATGTGCACTGACGCTCATCCTTGACTTTGATAATTTTTGAGTAAAATCAACAGCATGGGTGTTCACAGGGCTCCCAGGCAGCATCACCCTTAAATGCCAAGATAGCAACGTCATTGGACTACTTCACCGTGCATGGATGCAGAGGCTTACTGGAGTACAAAGAAGGGGTGATGCCCACTGTTATTCCCTTGGGGCTTACAGACTTCCAATCTGCCTCGGAAATAAAGAGAACCAGTTCAATAGCTGGCTAACAAGGTATATATCTGTCCATCCAGGCATCGCCAGCTCCTGTGTAGGCAGAGCCGCAATGCAAGAATGCCATATTACGGCCATCCTTGCGATGGGCACGATGGAGGAGAAGCTGCTGGAGGAAGCAGGCTGGACACACCACCTAAAAAAACCTGAGGTCGTTCCTGGAGCCACTGTGGGCAAAGCCCAGTCCAATTGCCCTGGCAGAGATCAGCTCCGGAGGTTAGGTGCGTGCTGGGGAGAGTATCCTCATAACCTGTCCCATCGCCAGAGCAGCTCTATCCAGCCTCCAGGAAAACTCAGTCTGCTCCCGCACCAGCCAGAGCCCACAGGAAAGCACACAGCCGTGCAGCACGTCTCAGATTAGAGCTGTATTAAAAATAAGGACTTTGGGTTTGATATTAACCCCGGTGAATTATGCCTGTGGGCAGCTGGAAGGGCTGACATATACCATCAAGCAGCAGAGTTTCTGCCTCAAGACTTTTGCACAAGTCAACTGCTTTTGATTTAAAGAAAAGGCTTTCCTGTCCCACGTTGTTATGAGAAACACACGTTTCTTCCAGTCCCAAGGTTATTTCTATCTCACAGATGAGGAGAAGGGGATGCAGGCTGACAGGGAGCGTGGCAAGGAAGGCTAGCGCAAAGAGGCGGTGCTGCCTATTATTTTTTTCTAGTATCATCACCACTGCCGCTGCAACGAGTTGCCCATCTCTGAAGATCGAACATCATTAAAATGGTTTAATAATACTATGTAACAAGTAACAGATCAGAGCTTTCTGGTTTTGACGAAGTGTAGAAGTTACTGTTGGGCATACACAAACAAACAAAAATGCAGATAATTGCAGGGCGATTTGGATTTTCTCAGAAGCAGAAATACAATCTTATGTGTCACTTCAGTAAAGCCAAAGAAAGAAGAAAAAGACCCAGATAGGTATAATTCAATGACACAAAATCTGGGAATATGATGGGAGATGAATTTCGCACGAATTCTCTTAAAAAAAAAAAAAAGAGAGAAAAAGAAAGAAAGGAGATGATAGTAAAAGGCCAAAAGAGCAGTGAGCTGCTTCACTGAACGTTCAGTTTTTGGGTGCGTTCACAGTTGCGTTGGCAGCGCATGCGCGTACGCACTGAAGTAAAAACACTGCAAAAATGAAAACTCCCCAAATCACACCTTTTACAAAGGACCAAAATGAACAGCTCGGAAATGCGGCAGGGTTCACAAAAGAGCATTGCAAGGCAGAAACAACTACAAGCAAAAGCTAAGCCAGTAACAGATCTGGATGTTCAAGCGTGCTGGGGTGGAGAAGAGCCCTGTGGGCTGGATCGGTGCGGGCGGCACGAGCGAGTTGCACCCAGACCTTTCCCAGGGCGTCCACCTCTGCAATGACCCACTGACACAGAGAACGGAGAGAAATATTTGTTTCTTTCAGTATTTTGCTGGCTTTTCCCCCTCCTTTTTAAATGTTTGCTTCCGCAAACAGTCTGATGGTTAGCGGCAGCACGAGCGTGCGGGGTCGCAGCCTCAGCTTAGGTAAATGGGGATTTTCAGTGAACTACGAAAATTTAACTCCGATTAATCTTGCCCCAATTTAACACATGCAAAATGACAGAAGGCAACTACTGGCTACAAAGAAGCTTCCCAAGCCGTCAGAGGAATTATTGCCGAGCTGCAAATAACCTGCAAGTACAGAAATTAAAGACAATGGGTGCAACGAGCTATTTCAAAGGCAAACACAGAGGGGAAGGGGAGAGCATCCTTTCTGTCGGCTCCCCAGCATTGCTGTTTCAGTCGAGCTTTTCCCACACTTTCACAGAAACAAATTGCTGAGAGCCTGAGAGAAGACAAGGAGGCAAAATGGGCTGGGAAGGATGCGCCAAGGTCCTGCTGGGTGCCATAGGGTGCTGGCCCCGATGCAAAAATTACAGCGGGAGGGGGAGGACCCCGCATTGCCGTGACACCCGTATGATTTTTGCCTCATAGGCACAGCACTGGCTATTGCGATGGACTGACTCAGTAATAATATCATTCTCAACTGCGTTTTTTTGCACTGGGCACTTGTAGAGGAGCACTGGAGGGATGCGTTTCTGCAGGCGGTGCCTCTTCGGCTCTGGGGCCCGAGGGCAGAGCTCAGATCCATGCTCTGACAGTTGCTCATCACTGCCCCACATTTCAAAGAGATTTTGTCCGCCTGGCATGGAAGGTTTCCCAAACTGTTTATATTAAGAGCAGCTTTCCATGCCAGGGATGAATATTACTATATTACTGAAAGGAATCAAAAGCTAAAGTGCCTGCGTGTACAGTTAATCTATCCAAACAGAAAATGTTTCTTAAAAAATTACGGCACTATTTTTATAACAAACCTCAGCCAAACTCAGAACTGAATAAATATAATATGTTCTTTTAAAACCAATTTATTTTTTTAATCGTGGGCAAAAATACTTTCCTTGCTTTCATTCATCAGCTAATACATATCCCCCCTCCCCTCCACTCCGTATTCGTGCTGGCTGCACGTGGGAGCCCGGAGATTTGCCTGTGACAGGATTTCTGCTTCGGAGGCGTTCGGATTGAAACACCCCGAGGCTGGTGGGAAGGCGGATGCGAGCACGTTACGTTAGCATCACGGTCAGTCTGTGGTTTCTATCTCTTTTTAACAAAACCAAGAATAAGGCAAGAAAATGCCTCAAAGGGGCCAACAGCGATGGGAAAGGCAGTCACCCTAAAGCCCTGATCCGTCGAGAGTCTAAAAAAAGGCAAAGCCATATATATTTCTGTAGGATTGTGCAAGGGCATCTGTTCCTACTGATGTGCTGTTAAGGCAAGAATACAGAGTTGCCGTCTTCATGTTATTAAAAATTGGCCTGTATAGTCATTACCGCAATGTAATTTTCATTAGGGTAGCTTATAGGAGAGTTTGGGATTTTTAAAACTATTATTATTAATATTACTGCTGTGTTTTAAGTAGAAAGACCACGCAGAACTTTTCCTGGAGTTTTTAAGCATTTATTTAGACTTGCATCATTGCCCAAGACCACAATTTGAATCTCTCAAGCCTCATCCCACGATCTTCTACTCCCCTAAACACTGCTCGTATTTGATTCTCTCATGAAGAGGAGTCTAACCAAACAATTTGCAGCATGCAAGTGCCCTAAAATGTAGTTAAAAATTGCTAGAGGAGACGGCACTCGGTGGTGAATCGGCAAGCGGGGTAACGCGACCCCTGAGAGCTTACACATCCCCTTTTTGTTTGTTTCTTCGTTCTGCTGAACTTTCCAGGAGTTTCAGCTGCGATCAAACCCAGGGCCTTATTGTGCTAGAAAAAGCCACGAAAATTCTTTAATTCCTATCACCACATTGATCATTTATGTATGTATTTTTCCAGAGGGGCTGATCCTAGTTGCGAGCTGTCATAGAAAAATATATTTACATCTCTTCCATCTGATTTTCACGTATGAAAGAGAAACTGTGTCTGGGTGCCGTGCCGTTCCCCCTGCATTTGCGCGCTGCTTATTCTGCTGCCCTGCTAAAGGTCAAAAGCAGGTAATGTATGTTGAAATTTCCACAGACTGGGGTAAGCTCTAAGGTTGTTTACTTTGATATCAGTTTTCTTCTACACGGGGGGGGAGCGGGGGGTGGGAAATCACTGCAGCTCCTCATTGATTTTTCATGGAAATTCACCAATTTCTCCTAGTTTAAGATCTGGTCTCTGATTTCTGCCTGATTATCATACCCCTCTGACCACAAAATGAAGCCCTGCTTTGTTTCAGCTCAGAATGATGATATCATTATTACTGCACTGAGCACAGGGCAAAAATTCCAGTTTGCTAGAACATTGGCGACGAATGACAGAGGTTGCTTCAGAAAAAAACCTGAACAAAACCCCCCTGGTAAATACACCTTAATAAAAAAGAAAAAGAACGAAAGAAAACGTTCCACAAAGCTTGAAATGGAGATGCAACGTGCCTGTGCCTTTGTGCAGAAGATGCTAATAAGCTCAGCGTTGCAGTATTAACCACTGTTGTGACTTTAAATGTTCCTTTTGGAAATGACGCTTCGCTCCGGCTGTATTTATTTTGGTTTAGCTGACTGTCGCTCTCTTCCCTGGCTTCAGCCCTTCTGCTTTCAGCTGCGGACTGATACAAGGGGAAAACCTGGTTTGCGTTTCTACAACTTTAGATAATACAACACGAATTGCTGGAATGAGCCATGTAACTTTACGGTCCCCCTCGACTCTGCAAGGGGCAAAAATGACCTTTAAGCAAACAAAATGTTGGTCGTCAACATACTTAATCGGTGCAGAACTGGATTAGGATGTTCCCATTGGGCTCCCAAGAGTTAAAGCCACTTTTCTTCTGGCACATAGATATAGATGTTGGTATTAATTCACCCTCTTGGGCTCTTGCAGAAGTTTACAGGGAGAGCATTTAAAAATCACGTCTTTAAAATGTATCTCGGATAGGAACACCCAATTTACTATTGCTGGAGTCTAGAAATCTAAGGTATTAGAATGAAGTTTTTTATTCATTTTCATTTCATCAAATAGAATTGTCATTCTGTCCCGACTACACTAAAAAAAAATAGCTTTTGAAGACTTCAGTTGTCAGAATAGCCAGAATATTCCCTCCCATGAGAGCACAGGGAAGCAGTATGGGTTATTAAAAGAAATCCAACAAGTCAGACTTTTAACATTCACTCAGATAATTAATCCAGGGAAAGAAAGGTAAAGTAAAGAACACAATAGTGGAAAACTACTTCTACTACGAGAAAGTCTCATAGCCTAAAATAAAAAGAATTGTTTTCTAAATAAAGCAAAACAAATGCTTTAAAATCTTTTCAGCCATTAGCATGTGTAGATGTTTCATCATATATGTATACGCATATATAGCAAGCTAACATTTCCTATACAGCTTACCGGTCATAACTTTGACAAAATACACAATTCAGTCTTTGTGAATCAGGATGTTTTAAAGCCATTCAGGGAAACTTCTGCTTTAAACACAGTGGCTTGAGATGAAAACACAGATTTAATTCCTTAGAACATTTTTCCCAAATGAGTATAAATGCGAAGTCTGCCCTTTAAATTAAATGACAGCAAGAAGTCAGGGGGAAAAAACAAAACAAAACAAACAATAGCAAACAGTTTGAGATTGATTCTGTTCTTGCTAACCTCATTGTAAATAAGGGACTGGCTCTAATTTAGCTAATGAGATTTAACCAGTGTAAATTAAATTAGGCTAATTATTTTATGATTAAAACAGTTTCTGTCTTTGCAAACAGAATAGATTTTATTTCTTAACAACTAAAGGGTTTTTACAAATTTTAAAAAAATGTTGGCATGAGATGTAAAAGCAGAACTCCCACGGACAGAATGTTACTGAGAGTAGAAAAAATATTTTTCTTAATTGATTTACATTTAATTATTTTAAAAATAATTTTAATTATATTTATTATTTAAAATAGCATCTACAATCTCTCAGATCCAAGCCAGTTTGTGCTATACACGTTCAAAAAGCGTTTTTTCCTCATCGTCGTAAGATCTTTGCACAGCATACAGCATACCCGCAATTCGTAAGCGTCACGTACATTTGCCAATGCGTGCAGCTACCCCGCAAGGTGTGGGCTGAATTATCGGGTTGCTTGAACCTTCGGAAAACAGGAAGGTGTTGTGTATAATCTGTTATACATTATATTTGATTGTTAGGTTTTTTAAGTGCTGTATAGTAAGCAATTATTTTCCTAACGCCTCTAATTGCACAAAAAGTAGATACAACGCGCACCGCTCAGCGAAGAGAGTATTGATTTTCATTCTTGATACAGAAACCCACCCGATAAAATCATTAAAGTGTGTGTTGATAAAGCAAATTGTACTAGAAGTACATAACAAGTGCTGAAAAGATAAATACGCTTTCAATTGCAACGCAAATACATGCCCCGGCAGTAGATGCTGACCAGGGCTCGAAGCCGCTTTGCTCGCTCTTGCACGGCCAAAGTAGCAATGCCACCTAATGGAGAGCCCGCACCTCGCACAAGCCGAGCAGGCATTTTTTTCCCTGATAGCAATCTTTGCTTAGCTTTAACAGCTTTAAAAAAAAAGCTTTACAAAGCAACAGTTTCAATGGAAGAATAACAAAATCCTGTAGCAAAGGCTGGACAAATATTTTGATTGCCTTGCTAGATGTCAACACTCGAAATGAGTAGCGTTGTCTCAACCCTTCCCTGTCTCATGGGCAGATGCACGTGGCCCCTAAAGCACGAGTCTCGGTTTTATACGGGGTGCGCAGCTGATGTAGTAGCCTAGATTTATTATCTTCATCGAAATCCCCCATTCCTGTTAGGCAGAAAACTTGGATACGTAACCGGCTTGCAAAGCAATGTGAAAATACGCTGAGATGCACTAATCCCTGCTCTCTGACGCGTGGTCGTGACATGCTTTCATCTTCCCCATCGCTCACCCCCCCACTCTCCGGCTCACTCACCCAGATGCGCACAGGCGCACACGCACACGTCTGCTCGCACGTGGCCGTTTGCAGAGAGGCTCACGTGGAGGAACCGAGACTGGGACGCAGAGACAGAGAATAGACGTGCCCTTGCCTTAAACTTCTCTTTGCACGCTGTATCCGCACTCTGCAAACATCTACATTACATTACAAACTACATTACAAACATCTACACCTGTGTGCACCTTCCCAGGAATGTTTTTACGTACATATTCATAGGCAGGCATGTGTCAGTGCTGACAAACGCCTGAGTGGTTATCTACACGTGCATATACAAGTATACGGCGAATTACGCTGCATTTTCCCTGGAGCAGCAAAGAAAGTTTGACCAACTTTTAGGACTGACTCCCAAACCAAGGCCTAATTTGAAGATGATTTAAGATTTCTGCCCTTGTTCAATACCGTTGGATGTAGGAATATCAGAAAGCAGTTTGGATTTTGCTCTCCCGTTTCCCCGTCGTAGCTGAACAAAGCACCATTCTCTCTGACTCGTACGTATATTCCTTTACACTGCACTCAGGATTTTCCTCGAATTCATTTCTGTGGGGCCTGATCCAAAGCTCCCGCTGACTTCAGGAGGTTTGGGGTAGGGCCCTGCGCTTCTTCAGCTCCTGACCTGCTGCAGGCATGTCTGAAGTCAATGTTGATTTGAATGATAGACATCAGGCCAGACAAAATACTTTAGAAGGGAGGTTAGGGGGAGAAAGAGTAATTTTGTATAAAGTGTGCTACGCTTATGCCAAGGTTTGCACCCCCACTACCACCTATTTCAAGCATACTCTGGTATGGTAAGGTTAGGGATAAAAATCAGCTATAAGAAAGATACAGTTTTAAAAGCAGCATGATTAAAGGTAGCAGTAAAAGACAGCAGAGCTGAAAAATAAATGATGCAAGGGGTAGATTTGCTGCTCTCAAAAAAAAAAAAATTCGAAATGATAGTAAAATAAACTCAGACAAGCCCAACAACAGAAAACCCGAAGCAAATAAAAGCGAATGGAACAGATTTCCGTGTTTACTTTTCTTTCTGCAGCTGGAACCCTTGTCGTAGCCACAAGAACTGCAAGGATAGGATGCAAAATGGGAAATAAAGTTGGGGGGGGGGGGGGGGGAAAAAGAAAAAAAA
>VZSC01016558.1:413685-424948 GCA_013398225.1 Steatornis caripensis | reverse complement strand
TTTTTTTTTTTTTTGTTGGTTTTTTTTTTTTTTTTGCTTTTGCTAAAATAGCAGCAGTCCTCCGCGGGGAGGGGGGGTGTGTGAAGAGCAAATCGGGGGGAAAATACTGGAGGAAGAGCTGCGTGCCCCCGGCTCAGCCCCCAGGAAGAGTATTCAGTTAGCAGAAAATAAGTTGAAATAAGAACGATAGGGGGAAAAAAATAAAGAAAACAAAAAAAAAAAGAGGGGGGGAAGGAAAAACAAAAAAAGAGCAAAAAAGCAGTCCTGCTTTCCCCACCCACCCCGTCACAAACAAGACCTTTACACAGTCAACTGTTTTCTTGCGTAAGGATTTTCCCCCCGTATCGTTTTACCCTCTCGATCGCTTTAGGTAAATCCCTGCAACGCAGGATACGTTTGGGATTCTCGCCGCTCCTCCCCTCCCCGTTCGCCCTTCCCGGGTAATACTGGCATGAGCTCGCTTGAGGATGACGGTTTAACTTGATTTGACCACAACTCCTACGACGGCGAGACTGGGGCGTTTAAAAACGATATAAAAATTGGACTAAAACTGCAGATCGAAGTTGGAGTACCAGGAAAACCGTCAGACAAAACACACTGCAGCCAGAATGGGTTTGCCTTTACGAGACGCTACAAATTGCTGCTATGGACACTTTGGAGACCTTTGAAATCCCTTCATTAGCTATCCGATGCGTTTGACATCCCAGCTCATTGTACCCCCGAGGCGCCCAAAACCTTGAAAACCAAGTTTTTATTAACCTAATAAAACGCGTGCACACAAAATTCAGGAGAAAAGGCAAGAATCAAGAAAGGCAAAAAATACCTCTGACGAGTTTCTGGAGATTTTTCAAAATTGGATTAAATGTGAAGGAGACGAAATATTGATTTGTCAGCACAGGATTTTTTTTTTTCTTTTACTTAGACTATTACTTATAGCGGAATTGCTTTATAAAAGCAATCGAGCGTTCATTTGCATTTATAACCGACAAGCTGTCCTCATTTCCATCTTTATGATATATTTTCCCTCTTCCTTCGTTCCTGCATTATGCAATAACTCAGTCATTTTTATGAACAAAGGGGAAATGTAATGAGAAACATTACAGCTGCAGTGTGTATTTTCTGCCCACTAGCAGAGTGGTTTGCATGTAACATATTTTGTTCCCAGCCAAAACTAACGATCTTAACGTCTTACATGATGGGAAAGGACGTATTTACAGTGTGCCCATTGTACGCCGGGATACTGGGATTTTTCCGTGCCATAAGCATCACCTGGGCAGGGATCCCGGCGCAGCTTCCCAGCCTTTTGCAGGCGGCATCCCTCCTCCTGCAGCACCAGGGAGAAGGGGATCCAGATGTTTTCCCCCAGCTGCTCTTTCCCCTCCACCTTTCTAGTCCGTAAAGAAAATTGTTTAGAAAAAAATATGAATATGAAGAAGAAAATCATAATTAAAAAATCACCTTTGTGATCCCTTTGACCCAAGAAATCTGAGAAAGCTCTCTCAGACGCAGCTGAAACGCAGCCGAAACGCAGCCGCCTTTCCCCTGCGCAGTGCGTTTAACGCCCAGGGCACGTGCTGTTCGCTTAAATCAGCGTGAGAAAAACACCTTTTTCTATCAATCAGATCCCCTCTGAAGCGCTTTCTTTTCCTACCAAAAGGAGTCCGGTTTGGGGCTCTCTGGGCACGGCACGGCGCGCTCCGCGCCGCAGGTAACCGGGGCTCTCCACACCATAATTGAGGCACAAGTGCCGTAAACCCAGTGGCCATTAGCAATGGGTAAATAAGTGTGTGGACTGTAAAGCTGAGTGTCGTATCCTTTAGATAAGGGCTTATCTATACAGCCGTTAAACCTACACTTGCCTCTTTAGCATGCAGAGAGGCTGGGACGTCGATTCCTATAGGAAAATATTTATCTAGACCCTTTCGGACAGGAGGATTTAATCCAGTCTGAGCTGAGATGCCAGGAGAAACTCATTTCTTGTTTTTGTTTGGTGGGTTGTAACGCTGTGGATGAAAACACTTTAAAGCTTGCTGTTTGCCCACAAAACAAATAAAAGATAATCGGGGTGGAGTGACAGGAGTCGTAAAAAATGATGTCTTTTCTATCGTTCCTTCTTGGTGAAGTTCATCATTTGGCCATATACACAGGCTGTTGATAAAATAAAGCTTTATTCCAGAAAAAGAACAAAAGGGAAAAAGGACCCAATCCCGCCAGCTGTTGCTGAGCCTGGAGCCCGCAGGATCAGGTCCATGTGGTCCAGCTGAGCTAAAAGCAAAGCCAGCAGCAAGTCTCCCTCAGATCGGAGCATCACCCGGATCAGGCCCTGGAGATGGACACGGCAAGGGTGCAACTGGGGAGAAATCTCTGAACCGGCACTGGCGTACACCGCTTGTTCGGATCCGTCTTGTTAGGTCCGTTCAGAAAGTTCTGTGGTGTGAGCTGCGTGGATTAAGCAGAACTAACAAGATTTAGTTCCTGATTCTGTATCCTCAGTCTTTCTCCTTTGGCAGTGTTTTATCCACCTAAGGATGCTCTCATGCGGTACGGACTGCAAGGTATTAAACAGCTCGAATAGCAGACTTCAATTAATGCAACAACAGCAGCAAAAACCAGTCTGAGAGGGAACTAGAAAGGTGTTCTGTTATTTTTTCAAACTCTTTTGCAATTCCTGTGAATTTCAAAGTTTTACACAAAGACTGATAGTGTACATTTTCATTTTTACAGATGAGGAAACTGAGGCACTAGGAAAAAATAGGTTTATCCAATGTGCAATCTCGGGGTAAAATGCAGGATTAAAGCACAGGTTGTTTGCGTCTCAGTCTGATATATTTACACCAAAGCCACGCTGACTTTCAGATAAGACTCTCTGTCTGGTTCTTGCTGAACTCGATGAAAATTTTAGCCACTTTCCAAGAAAAGGCTCAGGAGACTGGTAAATGATCACTTGCTATTGATCCTTTCTGAACAGCTCTCTTTCTTTTTTTTTTTTTTTTTTTTAACATAAGAAAATGCCCCATCTGGAGTCCGGCATTCAGAGTGGGGGAGGCTGTAGGAAAAGGGCGTATTGGTATGCTTTGGTCCAGAACGAAGTAAAATAATCAGTCTTCCAAGCAGCATTTTCAAACAGGGGACAGCTGCAACCTGAACCCTTTCTCTCAACTGAAACTGTACATTTTTAGAAGGGCACCCTGTTTGATCCATCTATAAAATCCTAAAATATAACAATTTTGCTGGCAGCAGAATGCATTAGAGCAGCAGGCTGAATTATTCATGTGAAAGCCAAGTCACAACTTTCCATGCTACAGCACACGCAAAATTCGGAGCTTAGACATGAGTAGAAATCTTACACCCCTGAACTTAATCCCAGTATAATGGAGCCAGATTACAAGAAAGAAAGTTTTTCTCAGTAGCTGCCGGCTTTGAGGGTAAGGCTGTGGATATCACCACACTATCTTCCTACCTTCCCCCCCCACCATGAGGAAGCCAAAATCCAGACCCCCAGAAAGCGGGGGGAATTTAGCCACTGAGTTAAGCGAGAAGAGATGAGATCTCTTGATAAAACAACAATATTCCATTACAGTTGGTTGTGGTCAATTACTGTCCTGTGTTTGCAATCTGCCTTGCTTCGGCAAGGTCATTTGGGGGCAGGAATCTCATTGGCTTTGTTAACGAACCCATGTAAGCCAGAACTGCAGCGTCAGGGCTCTCTCCTATCCTGCTCGTGGCAGTGAGATTCGAGGGCATTGAGTTCTGTGCAAGAGAAGTTTTTTTAGGCCAAATCTTCATACGTGCCCTCTGAGAGCCAAGGGAAATTAGATGCCCAAAGGACACAGTCTGGTCCCCCTGTGCTTGCATTTGTGTGTTGTTAATGGGCATTTAGCTGGGTGGGTTCCATCTGCTATCTCACCCTAGCACTCTCATTGCAATAAGCTGGATGATTGACTGCTAAGATTGAATGACAACAGGTTTTTCTTGCTCAAAATGTTATTCCTGAGGGCCTCTGACAGCATCCTTCTGTGATTCCATAAAAGCCGTTTTGGTTTTAACACCTTCGCATTTGTTCTTGGCAAAGGTGCTAAAAAAAGAAATGAATGAGCCAATAAGCAGTTTATTGCCGTCACTCATTTGGGATCCACAACGACCCTGAGTACCCCCTGCCTTGTAATCACATTAGATTGTGTTAGCCCCCAGCCTGCCACAGAAAGGACTATTTCATGGTTTTCCAGGCTTTCAAAAAAAAAAAAAATAAAAAGGTAAGACATCAATTTTCCTGCCACTCAATATTTCAGGCTATAATTGCTGACTTGTTGAGTGCAATCCAAGCCAGCAGTAATTCCAAAGGTTCCAGATGATTTTATGCTTTTTTTTCTATTCCCCCCACCCCTGGTTTGTAAGAAAAATGCTCAAAAATAGAACAAAGATAGGTCTTCGTAGCTGAAGTTTTAAAAGACTGCATGGCTTTCTAACGAGCCAAAGGAATGAGCATGGAGAAGGAATGAGCACAGCCAGAGCGAGCAGACCTTACAGTTCCCGCAAGCGCCGTTCTTCCAGGAGTATCTAATCAATATGAATCAAAGAGCAATTGATCCCTTTATAATGATCTGGGTGTTATTAGGATAAATTTCCCAACTGGTCATTTCCTTTCCACCAGCTGCAGGTGGTTTCTGAGCTCGAGATGGGGTTCAAGCAGCACCCAGCCAGGAGCAGCAAAGGCTCCTCTCCACCTGCCGAGCTGAGTGCATCCAGTGCGGCTGCAGCCACTGGGCACTGGGCTGCACATCTCCGAGCTGTACCCTCTAGTGGACTCTGTCTGCATTTTCTTTTGGAAAAAACATAATAAAATTGGGACAAGAGTTTTATATGCAACTTCCATCTTCACCGAGCGTAATGCTGAAAAGCTTTGCAAGCCTTTTCAGCTGGAGGGGTATCCTCACTATTTCAATATCTTACCCACTGAATAGGCTCTAGCCTGACATTTTTTAAAAGGGATCTAGAAAACAGAGTGCAAGAAAGAAATCCTCTGAAGCGAACACCTTTTTCCCTTGTGGGAAGAAAGCTGAACATATTTTTCATTTTCCAAGCATGAAAGGGCAGAGAGAATTCTAGCCTAAAGCAAAGGACTAAAGAAGAGTTAATATATTTTGATTATATTTTATAACTGTATGGATCTTATTAAAAGTAATCTTCCTAAAATAATTCCCAGGCTGAGCAGTCTTTTTGTGGGGGAACACATAACGACAAAAGAGCCTCGTGAACGGAACCAGTTCCATTATTCAAGGGTATGAAATTTAAACAATGAACGAAGAAAAGGTGAAAAAACACTTTCAATTTGCTCTTTACTATCATCACTCTGACTTTTAAGCCGGTCACAGTTACAAAAAAGGTATATAAAGTTATGAAAATTCTGCTCAGATTTAAAATAATGGTAGTGACAGCACTTGGCTACAAAAAGGAAATCCCACATTGAGGGAAAAGTTTGTATTATGTGTCAAAACGTCAAACAACTGCTTTTTTATCCAGAGTTACCTTGCATTTGACTTTGCTTTAACTAGTGTAAATTACACACATGGCAAATGCAGGGAAGAACAGTCCAGAGCTGAGCACTTCACAATGTACAGTGGGCAGAAAGAGAGTGGAAAAGAGTGATAACTTATATCCAGAATAAAAAAAAAACCCCAAACCCAAAACAAACTAGCTTTATCACTTCTCCACTGATCTACAACCAGACAAAAGCCATAAATTCCTCGTCTCTTGGGTATATCCAGGTAGTTCGGTCAGTCCAAAGTGGTGACAGCTCGAGCAAATGTCACTGTCGGCTTGCTCCAGTTCGGGAAGACACTGGTTGGTCCCAAGAAGATTCAAACCAGATTCAGATGCTGATAAGATTTTCCCAGGACTCCACCAGTACCAAAACCAGTTTGTGCCCATGTGTTGGGCTGGGATCTTTTTTCCCCTTTTCTTTGCCTTTTAATCTCTGATTTCTGCTCCGCAAAAAAGGCACCGCGTGTGCGTGGGCACGCGTGACCGCTGGTACTCTGTCCATGGTAACTCCCACGGGGCTGCCCGCAGCCTCCCGGCACCACAGCCACCCCTTCCCGCCGCGAGCACACGGCCTTAATTCCACCCCGCAGCCCACACAAGGCACCAATTTTCACTTTTATTGCAGCTGTGCTGAAGGTGTCCCACCAAGAGCCAGCGTGGGCCAGACCACGTGGAATGATGGCCAGGAACCGATAACACAGCTCTCTCCCTCACCACCTCTTTGAGCTGCTGAGCTAGGAAGGAAGGACACAAGACAGGACCAGCTCACCCTCTTTCCCAGCTCCCCGGTGCCGCCTGGCAGCTGTAACTCGAGGGGTGCTCTCANCCACGTGGAATGATGGCCAGGAACCGATAACACAGCTCTCTCCCTCACCACCTCTTTGAGCTGCTGAGCTAGGAAGGAAGGACACAAGACAGGACCAGCTCACCCTCTTTCCCAGCTCCCCGGTGCCGCCTGGCAGCTATAACTCGAGGGGTGCTCTCAGAATACTTAGATGCACCAAGCTTGGAAGTTGCAGGACAGCAATGGCAGAAAAAATCATGTTATATCCACATAACATTGTGTTTGCAAAGGTCTCCAGGCCAAATCAGCTCTCCTTCTGCAGGCTTTTTTGCATTAAACATTCATATTAATTTTATGCTTTGTTTATTTAATTGCAGGAGGAGAAAACCAACACGCTTCCCCATTATGAGAGGAAAAGGAACAGTGACGGGAAATTAGGTCAGTGAAATTGCCCTGCTCTGCAGAGAAGGGGTTTTCTTCCTCCAAAAAATTTCCACTGGAGAAAGCAAGTACCCTATGCAGCAGAGTTGCCTCCTTCATTTCATCTCAGGCCCCCTTCCCAGCTCTTTGCCATGGATCCAATTACCCTTCCCTGGGAAAAAGATGTGTCTCTAAATTAAATCAAACCATTTATTTGTCTGGGGCAGCTTGGCTAAGAGACATCATGCGGTTTTCAGAAGAGTTGCTGCCATCTGAAAGTACGTCTTTGCGGTTGTCACTCCTCATCAAGGAAAGGACACGCATGGGTGCCTGTGTCAGACTGGCATTTCTATTCACGGGGCTATTTTTTTTTCCCTCAAGGGAAATGGTCCCACCCAGGATGGGTCTTCTTTTCTTTCTTGGTTCTATTGTCATGTCTCCATTCATAGTCTTCTTTTTGAAACTACGTTTTTCTATGCTGGAGACATGCCAATCTCTAGGTACCCCAAAACATCTTCTTCCCAAAGTTGGATTTCTTTCAGGCCTCTCAAAACAGACCCTATGCAGGTAAAGACCTAAGAATCGTGTTCTAGGGAAGGGTCTTGTGAATTCACCGGCGTTTTTTCCAAGCTGCAAGGAAGGAGGGAGTTTTATATCCACTTTGAGATGGAAATAAACCAGGGCTCTGCATTTTTGTGTTTATCTCCTAGATGGTTTGCTCAGGTCCCTGCACAGCAGCTTCAACAGGGCTGCTTTATCTCCTACTCTCACAGGAAGAAAAATATCTATAGCTTTATTATATGACCAGAATTTACGGATGAGAGGAGCGTGGAGGGCTGTCACTTGTCTTCCCAACTCACCCTTGCTGTTCAGCCCCCCAGTGTCTGTCCAGCCTTTCTCCTGCAAGGCCCTTTCACCAGGGAGATGCCCCAAAACCACATCAGAAGGCTCTTCTGGGACTTTAAAACTTCCACCTTTTTCTGTGTATGCTCCCTTTTTGATAGGAGCTTATTCCCAGAAATGTTTGGGACTCAAACGATGGGTTTATATCCCTGTTCATAGTCTAAAATGGTTTTTACCTTTTTTTTTTAATATATACAAGACACTTGTGACCTTTTGGAAGCCTTTGGTCTTGTGGGCACAAAAAGGAGCTCGTCAGACCCTCCTAAGAAGACTGTGGCAGGAGAAATTCAGGAAGGGAACATAAGGGAAGTCTTTGATGTTTGTAGATGGAAGAGGAGAAGAATTCATCAAGGGATGAGATCCAAGGAAGCAATACAGGTTTCTGGGGATGTGTTACTGGACACAAGGCACTGCTTATGTCACCAAATGAGCAGTCATACATAGAGACCTTCACAAGAATTTCTGGTTTTGACCATTGCAGTGTTTCCTGTGATGTGTTGAAAAAACCAAGTGCCTCCAGGACAGATGGAGAGAGAAGGTCCAGACAGTAACTTTCCATAAAGTCCGAACCATCCTGAAGGCAAACAGATAACTCTGAGCAAGACACAGACCTACAGCTGAGACGGTTGGCACTTTAGGAGGCAATTGCCCCCATGGGCAATAGGCCAAATGTTGGCAGGACACAACGTCCAGTTTTGCATTTACATTGGTGATTTTCCCCATCAGTAATCCAGATGTCTAGAGACTTCCAGAGGTGGCCCCCTAAGGGGACTCCTCCACAGCGGGTCCTTGCCACAGCCCCCACTTTACACACGATCCATTGTACCACTGTAAACACTGAGTGATGGTGAATTAGAGACACGTTTTGGAAACGGGCTTCTGCTTCTGTGTGAGGTTAATTAGTGGTTTGCTAGTATGTTAACTGCTCTGCACATTGACCTCAGGCTGGTTCGTCTCTAATGAACAAAAGCAGTTCTCCAGCAACAGGTAACCACTGATTTCTCAGGGACTATAACTTAACTAACAAGCATTGAGTTACTGAGTCTCCCGTCTGGCCAAGCAGCGAGAAAATTCTTCTTAGGAAATTCACCTAAGGAAATCCCCTAAGGAAAGAGGTTACTGGAACAACCTCGAATCTAATTTAAATCTCGAAGCCTGGGATTGTTGAAACCTTCCTTGTTTCTTCTCAATAAACTCCTCTAAAGCTGAAGTGACTTTTTGGACCATGATCTGATGACTACCAATTTTGCTTCTATGGCAAAGTTCATCAAGAAAGAAATCACCTTTTGTAGGAAACCTCATTTTGATCAGGAAATGTATTTTTGCCAACGTTAAGTCCAGCTAGACCGGCTATTGTCAGGAAGTAGAATAGGGCCAGGCTGAAAATCCAAGACTTTTACCCTTTCCTGTTAGGACGTCCTTGAATTGACACATTATAAAGCTGACAAATGCTCTGAAAAAGACCCAAAACCCAACAACAATGCACAGAGATGGCTCTTGGGTGACCCAATGGCCTGGCTCCTATTTTTTTTCCACGGGATTTAGGAAGAATTGCAAAGGCTGCAAACCTTTTCCAGAGAAATGCTGCAAGTTGCAAGCCATGCTGACTGTGTTGGCTGCCAGGAGTTTCGAGATGATCCCTGGAAACACATTTGGTTTTAATCAGGCCCCTGCACTGTGGAACATCCTGTTTGTCTACACTTATTATTACTGACAAATTATCCTCCTCCAAATCTCAGGGAGCATTCACTTTATCCTCACATTAAACCTGATTGGAAACAGTAGGTTTAATTGGACTCAGCATGAGGCCCAGTCGTAAACTGCACCAGTTCCTTTTTTTATTGTGGCATTCACTGGATGTGTGAAAATACTATATTTCATATACAGACCCCAATGTGCTACTGCGAGGGCTGTTAAAGACAATGCACAGATGCCCTGTGCTACATGAGCAACCTCTGCCCGCTCTCAGCATACCTAAGGCTGGGAAAAGTTTGCCATTCTCAGCAGTCTGTGTATGCAATATGTCATTCTGAAGGGCCCCGAAAACCTGAGAGCTGTCTTCCACCTCTGTCTGAGCCTCACGATTTGGAGAACTGCAAGAGTCTGATCTGCTTCAGCTGATGTCCAGCATTTGAGAGAGATGGAGGAGGTGGTGCAGGATGTGGAGGAATGTCCTCTTGTTAGTCTTGCTGAGAAACGAGAGCAGCTTTTTCTTCTTCTCTCCCTCATCATTAAGGAAAAGCTTATTGCAGTAAGCAAACCTGAGGAGTTAAAGTTGTATAATTTTAATATATTTGGCTCTTGCGGGGATGGTTGATTATACAGGAGAAGAGCTGAAGCCCTTATGTCTGCCAGAGCCCATCGTTGTTGAATTGGCATGGTGATTGAGGATAGGGTTACATACTTGGCCAATGCTCTGAGATCTTTCCAACATCTCTGATTTTCCGTTGCCGGGGTTACCCCTCCAGCAGTTGTGCCTCATCCAGGTGTGCACTGCAGGGAGAGTCAGGTGTTTCCAAATCAGTGAGAAAGTCCAGTGAGGTGTCATGTAGTGGTAATCTTGGGCGGAAGCCCAGAAAGTGACCTTGTGTCCGACGTCATCGAGAGCTGCTGGCAGGAGCTGAGCTATTAAGTAACCTCTTTCCAATGTCCTGGGTGTGGAAAAGAATGAGGCAGCACGACCTGTCTGGGTTTCAGAGGAAGAGGGAAAAGAAGACCAGCAGAAGACAAACAGAAAACCCAACCTCTTTGCTATTCGTGTTTACACAATTTGGGATTATTCATTAGGATCTGAAGGTGGGAAGGGGTGTGACCTGCTGAAATGAAGCTTTTCATGACAATACAGTCTCTCCTAAGCTGGTAAAATAATACCATTCAAGGGATTATCTTGGGTTGGATATTATTTTAAACTGAATTTAAATTGCATTTACATGTGCCATGCCTGTATATACCTTGTTCTGGAAGCAAATCTAGAGTGCATTTGCTGTGTTCCTACTTTCTAAGCTGTTTCTCCCTGTGTTTTGCCAAAAAAACCTCTTGGAAATGATAAAAACATCACATGGGTTGTTGATTAAGGCTCCCTACCAGAAAAGCAAATAGAAAAGGAATTGCAAAGGTAATGAATATGCATAAGATGGAGACTTGTCCCAAACCGTGCCAGAGCACAACTCTAAAATCTTTCTCCAAAACTCCCTTTGACAAAATTGGCTCCTCTTGATGTCTGGCAAATCATGTCACTGTAATACTCTTTCCAGTGACACAAAATCTTTAACCGTCTAGCTTGACAACCATCTTTGTACTTTAGATTGGTTGCTTGATCAGCTGCTGGCTCCTTTTGAGACTTTTATTTGTATTTCTTTAGGGGAACTTTTAAAAAGGTCAGAGAAGGCTTCCTTGTAGGTGGCTGTGATGTTGGGCATGGTCAGCCCATTTGAAAATAATGCGCATCTGCTCTGCTATGAAATATCAGCCCTGTAAAGGTTTAAGCAGATGTATCTTCCTGGAGTAGTAAATCCTCAGTGTTTTTCTGAAGGCCTCACAAATGTAGCTCTGTAGCCGGTCCCTGCTATCTCTCGGATTTTCCTTCAGTTGGGCAGAAGATTTGCAGCCAGGGTC
>VZSC01016558.1:389727-413533 GCA_013398225.1 Steatornis caripensis | reverse complement strand
GCCAGGGTCACCCCCCCCCCCTCCATCCCACCAATGCAAGGTCAATAAACCAAACGTGCAGCCTTTTCCCCCCTCTGCTTCTCATAACCTGGGGTATTAATTTCTACCACATCATTTTCGGGTGCTCTCTTCTTTGTGCACCCTAGTTCCTTTGGCTTCATTTCTGAGGTACGCACCCGGCACGCGTTGCTTTGGGATATTTTTTAAACAGACAAATCTAAAAGTGAGTTACGGCTGAGATACCAACGTGTGCCACAGAGTCAAGGCACCCAGCTCTCGTCGAAAATTGCTGATATCTTTCTCGATGCAATATGTTTCCTCTATGATATTTTGAAAGAAAACACACTGCAGTGGTTAGAAGAGATGGGGAGCGCCTTACCAGATGGAGGTGGCCTGACAGCTTGTAAAAAAACCTTTGCAAACAGTTAGCAGTAATGGCAACTGACCTCAATTACTGAAGCCCTTCATTTCTCCATCTGCGCAATGCACTCAAGATTGCGCGATGCTGGGGTGATAAACAGCCTGGAAGGCATACGGAAACGGTCTGTGTAAAACCATAATGCTTTTGAAAACATATCCCACAAACAAATCCTTTCTCATGCTGTATTTTTCCCCCTGTTCAGCTTTGGTACTGAACTTTCCATTTTCAACTGACCAACATAAATTAAAGCCAAACATTGGCATAGAGAGGAAAGATGGAGAAAGTTGACCATTTCCCTCAGGAGGTCAGCCACAAATTCCTGCTGTTGTCTGAGAAATGATGAGCTACTCTTTGGAGACATGACTTAGATCATTTAGTGTCACAGGGAAACTTTTCAGGCGTTTCAACAAGGGCTGAAATATGTAATCTTCCCCCCCCCCCCTTTTTTTTATAAATACAGTTTTAGACTATGTGTGTTCTTTTTTTGTTTTTGTTTTTCTTTTAATATAGTCTTCTACACAAAAAGTCAGTTGTGCATGGTGCTATTTCCTTTGGGCGATCTTACAAGAAATGTTCCCAGCTCGCTTCATGCCACTACAAATATCGCTTTACCTCGGAGAAAAGGGCACATCGCTCACTTTGCAGGCCTAAACAAATTTGACTGCTTGGAGGTCTAACAGCTCTGGGTGACAAAGTACATCAAGGAAAATATGTCATTCCCCCTGCATCATTATTCTTTCGATATTCATAAATATAGGATATAAATCCGTCGCCTGTAAAAGGGCTATCTGTCATGGGAGACAAGCGAGCTGGTGATTGCCTCCCAGCCCACCCCGCTGAGTTTCAAGACAAATTTCCAATCAAATGGAAACTCAAAGTGCTAAGGATCGAGATTTTAGAAGATCTTGTAGGTGACATTTCCAGACTGAAGGAAAACAAGCTTTCAAATTCACCTAAAATGATAAATAGGGAGAAATGGTTTCGAACCTTCTGCAAAGGCTTTTCTGGTTTTCACATTTACGGCAGCTCCTTGCTGACTGACTTAACAGATGCAACCCCTATTTACTAAGGATGAGTAAAATGGTTCAAGACGTCGTAAATGTTCATCAAAAACTCACACGAAGCCTGAAATGAGCTTTCTGCCGGGGTTCTCGAAGCTGACTTTTTAAATTCCTCTTCATCATGTAACGGCTCTGGCCCTACTTTCATCCTTGGATTTCATCCAGGGAAAGAAGTCAAAGAAATTTCTTCTGCTGAGATATTTATTGCATTTGCTGTTCTAGGAAGTATTTGTAACTTGTTCAAAGTTCAAAAAATCACCTCAAATCTTGCAAACTGACCTATGAACCTGTTGCAGATTCATTTCTGAGAGCGTAAAATACAGGTTTGAAGCTTTTACAGTTGTTTGGGGGAGGGAAGAAAGGTATAAATAAGTGCTCTTACCATCAATTCTGGTTTTTTATGAATGTCTGAAAACAAGTAAATAACTCCCCCAGGGCAATGATCTTATGCCGGTCTTTTGCTAAGTGAAATGAAATCTTTCTTTTTACTGTCTCTTGTAATTATAATAGGCTTCCACTTGATGCGAGGGATCTGGATGCCAGTTGGGATCGCCTTGTTTTTTATTTGCTGGCAAATCGTGGCGAATCCCATTGGTAGGATAATGGTGGATTAGCTAATAAGAGAGGCATAGCTTTTAAGGCACGTAGTGTTTGACTTAAATAATAATTTCCAAAGCAGGTGCTGTAGAGTTTTCCTTTTTGCATTTTTGTTGCTACAGATTTACACTTTGCTCCTCAATTTTTTACATTATCCACACCCAATGTAACTTAATGGCGTGTAAATCCACCAGCAGTTTTAGATCATTTAATTGGAAGAAGCATCTGGGGACAAGTGGAAAATCCTTCCATGAACTCCAAGGCCCTGCTTCCCGCTGTATGACATCTATCGCGACCCAAACGAGAGGCGCTGAAATAAGAAAGTGTCAGGAGAAGGTCTCTGAGCACCGCACCGGGCGGCAGACCACCCCGTGAGCATCCAGAGGTCAGTGATTCAGCCTGAAAACTGAAAGCAGACCTGACCGCATTCCCAAGCAGCGAGCACCAGCAAGGATTGCATTTTACCTGATGAAGATCATCTCTGTAACAGGCTTTTCCCCCTGCCTTTTTTTGGGGGAAAAAAAAAAGCCTCTGGTATTTAAATTATAGGCAGAGTATTTACAATGGTAACAGCATCAGCAACATTAATTGTGGTCACAAATGACTCGTCGTCACCAATGACATTGACTCACGGCTCCCTCAAACCCTTGTTTGAAGTGGGAGACCGATACCTACCTCTGCTAGTAGGTTTGGCAATACATGTTTCCCATTGTCAGTGTAAGGAGATGGTGGTCCTGCATCCCTAAACACGGGTATGTCTTGGGAAAAAAATTTTCCCACTTATTAATATTTCCAGTGCATTTGCTTTAGTGATGAAAGCAGCATTTTCTGCAAATAATAGCATTTCTAGGGATAGTTTATGATGGCTCATAGCTGAGCATCGCTCAATAGCCAGAATGAGGTGGATGGAGATTGTCTGTACCATTTGTGAAAAAATTATGCTTGCTGTGTCAGGATGTGCTCTAGCACTCCAGGTGTGAAAACTTAATCATAATAAAAAGGATTATCTTAATGAGAATATTAATGCATAGCAGAGAGTGAACCTGTGGTGGTAAACAGCAAAATCATCAGATGTGGAGCCTACTCGTTTTTTGGTACAAAACCAGACACATACCCTTCTGCAAGAAACCTTCATTCCTTTTCAGCATGACTCCTGAGCTGTGGAAATATGGGTTCAATTTTTTTTAAAGGTGCATTACGAAGCTGGAGTTTGAAATTAGGCATTTACAGATTCAAAGAAAAGACATCTTGCGGGAGTGGGGCGGGGGACTTGTAATTTTGTCAAATTACACAGAAAACGAAATTGGAGGAGCAATAAAGTGCCTGAAATGAGGTAGCGAAAAGTTTCACAATGAAAAACCCCTGTGTGCTGCACACACAAAACCATGCTTCAGTCACCTTTACTTATTTCTGCACATTTCTCCACAAGCAATAATGACATAGTCTTGCCTTCACTCTGAAATACATAGCTCTTTGTTTAACTGTTCTTATGTTAAAACGGGAAGATAACCCTTCTCAGTTGCATTTTGCCTTGCCCTCGTCCTTAACTGTTCAGATTCAAACAACGTAATTTGATTCAGACAGGTAAATAATCCTTATTCTTATAAAAGAAAAATAAAAAATCAGCTGTCATGAATTAAACCCCGTTTTTCCCTAACCCCAAATAAACATTAGTCAGCCTGCATTTGATTGTAATAACACACTTGTCATTTCAGATACAGCATGTTGGAGGGTTATTTTCTGAAGGCTTTATTGGAATTCCTTGGGCTAAATTTGATGTGGGTTTAATGATGGCTTCATTAAAAATCAGAAACCAAACGGATGTGAAGGACCCTGAAGAGTTTGCAGTACAAACACGAAATAGAAATAACTTGCAGGATTTTTCATTTTAAAGCTGCTCCTGTTTCAGGTGCCCTCAAAATTTGTCTCATTGTAGTAATCCAGGGCCAAATGTGAAGTACTAAAGCACTTACTAAATTTATTTTGGGTTGCCAGCTATAGTGGAGATTCCTGTGCAATGTTGCTTCTCCTTTACTTACAGTAAATCCACACTAAATCTGCTCAAATGCTTAAATTTTCGCTGATTTTACACTGATACGGTGGAGATCTCAGGGAAGATCAGCATGGAAATCCAACTCGCGAAATAACAGTGNATTCCTGTGCAATGTTGCTTCTCCTTTACTTACAGTAAATCCACACTAAATCTGCTCAAATGCTTAAATTTTCGCTGATTTTACACTGATACGGTGGAGATCTCAGGGAAGATCAGCATGGAAATCCAACTCGTGAAATAACAGTGACGTATCTCCAGAAAAGAGTTTTATCACAGCTTGTATTTAAAACTGTCCTGATCCAAAGTTATAGTCACTTTTATGAAGCGCGATTTTTAGGTTCTTCCTTATTTTCTTCTCAGAACAGAGCAGAACCCCAAGGGAGAAACATGGGCAACACGGTCTGAAATTACAGTTTCTGGTTGCCTTTTTCTGGTAACTGTGGACTAAGAGCAAATTTCAGGCTTTTGGCTTCATCCTGAATCCAATTAAATCAGTAGTAGGTGTCCACTGATCAAAAGGGGACTGTCATCAAGTTGTTTTCCACACTAGCAGTGTTTGAAGTCCAAGTACCTAAAAATTGCTGCGGAGAGGCTGGATTGTTATCTTCTCTATCTCCTTGGGCTGCTGATACAAGAAGAAATGAGATTGTATTACAGCGAGGAAGGCTCAGATTAAAAATCTCAGAAGTTTCCAAGTGTTGAGGGTGACAAAACGTCACCGCAGCCAAGGAGCTCGTGATGGTTGCAGAACTTTGAGGAAACGCTAAATGCTGCTTCTGACCGTTTTCATTTTGCCGTTTCAAGGCCACAACTTTTGGCTCTGACCATTTTTAGGTCAGTTTTACCCTTTCCTCCCATTTTGCGATGAAGTGGCAAAACAGTATCCAAATATATTCAGTGACCAATGAGTAACAATGCGAGTTGTAACTCGTTGTGGATATTTAGATGGCAAACGATCATGACATGAAGCGTTTAAGGCATAATGGGCAGAAGTGAAGGGGAGCAGAAAGTAAGCAGAAGTTAAACACATAACCTTCTTCGTCAACTACCTCCCAAATCCGTATGTCCGTTATTCACGAGCCCTCATTTACACTAGAATAGATCCATTTTACTTTCCCTTTCATATTTTACCCTGTTGGAAGGTAGCCCACTCTCCTATGTCAGACCTGACAGGATGTGAATTATCTCCATCCAGCCTTGACATAACTTTGTGCGTGGTGATGTAATGCTCCAAAAAGTCTGGTTAAAAAAAAAAAAAAGAAGAGACGGTACTTATTAACAGGAAAGGAAACAAGCCTCTGTTTGACAACCAGTGGCTGAATATCAAGGAGAGCTTTCTTGGGGGGAAAAAAAAATTGTTTATGACCATATGAATTACTATTATTTATTCAGAGGGAAGAAATGGCTATTGATTTTTTAACTAGAATCAGCTGGCTAAGCAACCTACAAGCACCAGGTGTTTGGGCATGACTTCCAGGTAGATTCAGACAGGAAAGGCTCAAGCCTGCTCCCTCTGGATCGATAAAACTACCAGAACTTGAGTGTGAGCTGGAGCAAGCACAGCCTGCAAAGTTTCCCTGCGCTCTCCTTCCCTCCCCTCCGGGGGAGTCTACCAGAGTAACATTACCTGACTCCAGCAGTCCCCTTTTTCTCCTTTTTTCCCCCATCTCCTGTGGGTGCAACACGCTCGTGTGAAACCCGGCTCTGTCACCCCCTCATCCCTCCCGCCCCGAGCCCTTGCAGCCGGGGCTGCATTCCAGCGGCATGATCTGAAACCGTATCCCTCTAAATTCATGAAGTATTTGGCATGTGCGAGCATGGACTTGTGAACTTTTACCTTTTACCTATCAGCGATGCAGCTTGCTTCACTCTTTGCTTCCCTTGAACTCGCTGGAAGTAAGCGGTGGAGACCCAGTCTGCACTGTGTCATGAAAAGGTCTCCAGCATAGCGTCATGGCAAACCAGCTCCCTATCTGCGTGATTTCCTTGCTGTGTTGCTCACCCCGGGCTGACACTGGAAATATTGGAGAATATCGCAGGGACCTCTGATGGATTTGCAGATTAAAGCATGTTTTACATGTTGTGAGTGAGCCTGACAGCCCCTGCAGCTGCCTGCTAATGCAGCATCCCTCCAGGTAATGGTACCAGACAGAAGAGGAGACGGGAGACTTGCTCCAGGAGTGGTTTGAACTCACTAGGGTCAGTAGGGTTTGGGACAGCCAGAGCACAGGCTGAGCTTGCATGAGCAATATCGCTGGTACTGGGCCCAGGGAAAGTGTCCAGCCTGGAGAGATGGAAGGAACTGATCATTTCTTGTAAGATTTCCTTCATTGGGATAAATTACACACCAGCTCTGAGCCTGATGCTCTAAGAAGTGGGAACTGCAGGGTGTCCTGACTCACAGCCCTCCCTGCGAGACACAAGAGCCCATCTTTAGGGACTGTAACCCAGGGATGATGAAAACCCATTTTGTGCCAGTATTTTGCTCACATTTCTTGTTTAACCAGCAGAGCGCTGCCTGGGAATAGTGCCTGAAGCAGGCTGTCGGGGCAGCGACAGGAGCCTGAAGCAGCTTCTTGAGCTGCCCCGCACTTTTCCAAGCACAGTTTTATTTCCTTTCTGTTCAGTTTGCATCACTGCAGCCCACTGCTTCATCAGCTGATAGCAACATGCTGGGCTGCCCCAATCCCAGCTGTGCAGCCCCCACCGCATCCATAGCTCCCATAGGAGATCCCCACCAGAAGTTCTCGTGGAGGCATGGTGGGACTGCAAACCTGGAGGGACTCCCTGGGAAGCGCTCAATGGGCCATGGAGGTGGCAAATGACAGAGACAAATCAAACATATATACCTGGATGCTGCTGTGCATTGCCACAAGATGTCTCAAACTCCATTAAAGGCATCAGCTGCAAGGAAGTAACGCAGTAATGGATGGTTCTGCCCATGCCTCTAATGAATATGTCCAAAATGGTCTTCAGTGCAGGTCTTTCAAGCCTTTCAGCTAACACTACAGTTATTCAAGAAAGGGAGCAAAGAACATGGACAGATATCCTACTCTATCTAATCTACATACATCACTTCTTGCAAACCGTATGGATGATCATATATGTGTGGTTTTTATGGAAGAGATGGCATGTATGTCTATATATACACATACATGATTACACGTTGGCCTTTTTCTTAGCTACAAAATTAGATGTCAGTTTACTTCTACTTTCCCCTGTTTAATTACAAGATGAATTTGGTTCCTGGGGAGGTCAGTCTGACTGCAATGGTTACAGCCAGACATATCGCAATGTCAAGCTTTCCCACGCAGAGCTCTGCCAATGTCTCCAAGCCTTGACCTTGAAACACCCTCTGCCATTCCAAGCCCTCAGTGAAAGCTGAAAAATTTGCTGACACTGAGATCCCTGCTGTACACAGATATGCAATATTCAGGGACATTTCAGAACAATCACGTTTGTTTTGCGAACGTTCTCCCAGGCTCCAGGTGTTGGGCTAGAGCTTGGAGAGATGAGTGCCGTGATAACATGTTTTGTCACTCGGTGGTCATTTACACACTAACGACATTTAAATCCAATTGAGCCCTATTTATCTCTGTTATAATCTAAAGTGGACAGGTTAAATCTCAGGCCCTTAATTCTGGTTCTTTTTCACTCACCGAGAAGCAGAAGAGCTGCAAATTTGCTCTGACTCCAGGGTGACTCCGGTGATTTGGGAACCTGGGTTGTTATCTCTTGTCAGTCCTCCACAAACAAGTTTGCAATCTCAGGGCCCAACTGGAAACATTTGTCAGTGCCCCTTACATAATACTGGGTTTTATGGAAAAATTGAACCCTCCAGTACACGCAGAGGAAATTCCAGAGCGAGCTTACTGACAGACATGTCTTGGAAGTTAGCTAGTTATTTTGGCGGAGACCCAGGAATTTTTTTTCCTTATTCCCCACCACCCTTTAAAAAAAAAAAAAAAAAAGAGGAGAAAATCTCTTTGGAGCAGAGGGTCTTGAAAGCCCACCGGTGATTTGCTTTCAACTCTCTTGAGGATATTTGTTGTACGTCAAGATGGCGCACGTAGAAAAAAACGCCATTTGTGAGACAGAAAGTTGCCAGCAAGAGAAACCTCTAGAATAGCAAGGCTGGCTCATTGGTGTTTAATGTATGAAAATTTTGTGGCTTCTTTGATTGACTTTACTAATTCCTAGAATATTGCAATCTGGCTGATAAGTCCTCAGCAGAGGTGGGCTATAGCAGCTTAGTGCATGTTTTAAGGGAGGCAGAGATTTGAGCGTGCTGTGCAAGGGAAGGAGCTGCAAAGCCTGTGTCCCAAAGGCTCTCTCACCTGGTGTTTAACCCAGAAGCTGGATCGCCACAGGAATTAAGTGCCAAGGGCACTGGGAAACTGAGTCAGCACCAGCTACAGGCAAAACATCCACTGTGGATGGATGTCCGGTGGGGTTGTGAACAAAACCAGAAAAAAATAAGTTTTTTAAAGTGGAGTGGAACAAGGCTGTGTCTGTGTTAAGGCTGTAAATACACCAAAAGTGCATTTTTTCTGATATTTTAGAGAATAACCTAAATTCATTAACTGTAGGTGCTTTTCAAAGTAATGTCCCTAAAACTTTGGTTGAAAGGAGCCTTTCCATTGAATCCCTGTGGACTTTGATCAGACACCCAACCGCTCTGTANCACCAAAAGTGCATTTTTTCTGATACTTTAGAGAATAACCTAAATTCATTAACTGTAGGTGCTTTTCAAAGTAATGTCCCTAAAACTTTGGTTGAAAGGAGCCTTTCCATTGAATCCCTGTGGACTTTGATCAGGCACCGAACCGCTCTGTAAACAGGAATGAGTCTTGCCTTGCAGCCCCACCACCCCAAAATGCTCACTAATTCAAGTGTCCTCGTTTTTCAGGTCAGGCAAGTGTGTGCCTGAAAGCTGAATACACTGTAGGCACAAATGACTTCCAGCTGAAAGGGATGTTTTCATCCTTTCCTGTTCTCACCGCACTCCTCGCCTTAACCGGGAGGGGTGAAAGCGGCTTGGTGTCCCCCGTCCAGGGATGCCTGAGAGGACACTGCCGTGGTTGGCACCCCTTCGCTCCTGGCGCTGGGCATCGAAGAGCAACATTGCACATGAGCGGGGATGGGGGACCAAATATCGGAGAAAGCACACAGGGCGTTTTCATAGTTCTCTTGCTCCGCCACTTCAGTCCTGGTCTGTGGCTTTTCTGAGTCATCTTGTAAATACCAGTCTTTGCAGCGAGCAGGACCAACAAAAAGGGGAAAAAAAAAAAAAAAGGGAGAAATGGAGAAAAACGAACCCCTCCTCCTGCTTCCCACCAACACCCCTCACATTTGTTATTGCATAGGATCTTCCTGGCCAGACTTGACCTCCAAACAGTGGTCACCAGTGAACCATCAAAGGCCTTTCACATCTCCAGCAGCTGCAGGGAGGGTTCCTGTAAGCGCTCCTATCACTTTGACACCTCCAAAGCGGACAACGCCAATTGTATGCTGTCATGGGCTGTGTTTCAGGGACCACCTTCAATGCCTTGGCTCCAAAGAGCTGCTTTTTTCCAATTCATTGACACAGGGGGATATATATCTAAAAACTTGGCTGCAGCAGCGAGTGCATGCCTTGAGGATTACATAGCAAGTGAACTTTGTCTGTGTAAGCCCTAGTCAATAGGAGGAATTAAGTAGAAAGACCTCTATTGTTCCAGCCAGCCTTCTGAAGGCACTGATTGGCAGTAAAATGTCTTAAGTGACAGATGTAAAGTAAATATTACCTATGCCAAGTCTCTATATTACTTTGATTACCCACCATCAATCAATTTGTTCTTTGCCTTGTAACAATAGCGGCTGCTGTTATACTTTAGACCCCTCTGATGAAGCCCGAAGTATAATTGATTAACAAACTGAAAAGAAAGGTTACACAAATGACAGCAAAATGTATCTCAGAAGAAAAATGAGAGTATTGTCTCCGTGCACATTCATATGCCTTAAGTACCTTGCCTATTAGAAACAGAGTTATATACCTTTGACAAAAAATACATATATACACACATGCACGCACATATAATCCTTTAAGCCAGCCAACTGCCTCATTAAACATTGGGCCAGTATTTGTAATATCC
Organism: Steatornis caripensis; assembly: GCA_013398225.1. Classification (NCBI taxonomy): domain Eukaryota; kingdom Metazoa; phylum Chordata; class Aves; order Caprimulgiformes; family Steatornithidae; genus Steatornis; species Steatornis caripensis. The sequence goes on along the minus strand of VZSC01016558.1, from coordinate 403,267 downwards.
CTGTGGCTTCTACAATGGCAAAATGTCAGGAAGTACAAGGAATACTGCAGTACTGAGGTTACCTCATGAATGAAAGCAAAACTGGAGGTGAAGACGCGGTGTGGGCAGAAGAGACGCGGTGCATGCGATGTACAGCGCAGCTACAAGCATTAATAGCATTTCTTGTTTCCAGGGGTTACCTGGGGCGCAGTGCAACATCCCTTTTCCCCTTCATTTGTTCTAAAATTAATGGATGCTCACATCATTGAAAGTCTTTTCTTACGTGATAGGGGAGGACAAAAATTTTTCTACTCCTCAAGGTGAAGGAAAGCAATTTTTTTGGAAGCGAAGAGTGCACATACTCACTCAAGGTGTTTCTCGATGCGGTCCAGATGCGGCCATGCCCAGGCACTCTGGGAAAGTCTCTGCGCACATGCTGCCTTAGCAGATGTTCCCCAACGCCTCTTGCCCTAAACCTTCTTCTTCTAGCTGTAACAGCAAATTTAGGGCTTAAAGCTTTTGGCCATGTGCAAGATTGTAAGAACGGCCACACAGAATCTTGTTATCTTCCTCTGACAGGACCGGTAACAGGCACTGAGGGAAATAGGACAAAAAAAAAAAGAAAACGAAGAGTAGTGTCTTGAATATTCTCTGAGTTTATGGCTAGCACCAGTGCAGGGATTTCCTCATCTGGAGGCTGCATGTGTGTCATTGCTATTCATGGTCACTGATGGATATGGCCCATGGGGATTCCTCTAAACTCTTTTTCAAGCCATGTCTACTCTCCGATATCCTGTGGCAAGGAGTAGCACATGGCGTGAACAAAACCGTACTTTCTGGATTTGTGCTTAAGCCCTGCTATCTGCTAATGTCACTGTGTGCCCCAAGGTCAGCACGAGCCCACGGGGTTCCCGTGCTGCTCCAAGGGCAATTCCGCAGCTCCTCTGGTGACCCAGCGGTGGGCCAGTTGCCTTGTCCCGGGTGCACACGGGGCTCTGGACCATCGTTTGGACTACCCATAAAAGTATGTGATAGAGAGCTGTAACTTTGAAATATAAGGGCAGGAAGGTAGAAGCAGCCATTTCGAAGGGCTGTTCAGTCTCAGAAACCTCCCAGCAATGAGACAAAATCCACCATGTTCTGCAAATAACTGATACTGCCTAGTGTTCGATCTCATATTTGTGTTTATGGTGTGCTGCAGCACTTTATCACCCTGTTAATAGTGACAATCGGGTACCTTGCTTAATAATATTGAAAACGAAACATATTTCAGGATTCACTTCACATTTCAGGTCGCTCTCACCGCTTGGTTAAGGGCTAAGTTTTGCAGTGGAAGCAGGGTCAGAACCAAGTACTCACATGAGTGATTTTAATACCTTGTCTCAGCCCTAGTAGCCTTGGTTCAACATATGCTTAAGTAATGGAGATAAACTCTTGCATATTTCGTCATGGTCTTGCTCTTTTCTTAGTTACTGTGCTTGTGGGGGTCATGCAAGTGTCTTTGATAAATAGGTTTCCTAATTTTCCCTACTGCATGGGGGACCAGGCCAGTGACAGGCTGAGGAGACAACAAGGGGAGAGAAAGATAAATCTGGAAATACTAAAAGATGAAAGAGGAGGAGAAAGCAGGCATGGGAGAGTCATTTGGAAACAGGATTAGATGCTATCCTACAAGTCATGCTCACCCTTTGTGCCTGGGTCCTCATGGGGACTTCCCACAGATGTTGTTCACAAGATGGTCCTTCATGGTCCTTAAAGTCTGTGAACCTCAAAATTTTCCATAATGCCCCAAAGGTTCAGTAAAGCTGTAGAAAAATCATGTCTGCACTGCAATATCATCTCTGCAATGAGGGAGGTGACCATACACCGCGGAGGAAAGAACTCTGGATAAAATCCTATGAACCTATAGCACATGCTGCCTCCTTTGCTTTCTCTCCAAGAGGAGGTAACGTTAGAAACTGCATAAAAATGGAGATTCCCGTGTGACTTTAAACAAGGGCACCACACTAGCATTCATGCCAAGACGATTTTAGTAGCTTTAATACTGCTGCTCTATCACTAATAACTGCCTGGTTACTATATTCGTTCATACATGACAAACCTAGCTACAGAATTAGCTGGTGTGCCTGATATGTGTATTTTTGGAATTGCTTTTATGGTAAAAGCATTAAGGCCACCCACCAGCCAACACATGATCTCCCTATTGGCTTGGCTTTGATTAGAGGTATTAACAATAAGAAGCTAAACATTTTCCTGAAAATAACTATTGTTCAGTGGCCTTCAGCAGCAGCTGGCCACAGCAGCAGGCACTTATTTATGGCTGCTGTGTGGTAGCTCTGCTTAGTGAACTTGTTGAAAACTTATTTTCCAGCCAAACTGGGAGCCCAAATGGCTATAGGAATGGTTGATTAGGTGGCCTCAGCCTAGTTTGCTGGCAAATGGCTTTACTGCTGCCTGGCTTGCATAGGTGACAACCCGGAGAGATGTGAAGTGCAAAAAAATGAATCACTGAACAGTTTTATTGTCGGTGGATGGATTTCGTCTCACCAATTTGTGGGTGGCTGCATTTTTCATATGGCACATATACCCAAGGCGAATTAGGAGAGGGAGGTAACATGACAGTTTTCTTCAAAGCTTAGACAGATTTCCTTCTGAAATAGACTCTCTAGGGGATGGCCCCGCACAGTGAAAAACGGCTGCAAGTTCATATAAATAAAAGGGCAGCGTGCCAGAGCAAACAGAGTCGCACAGCTCTGCCTGTGACAAGAAATTCTGCCCCCCATTCCTGTCGTTCTCTTGCCTAGAAGCCAAAATCTGGTTTTGTTCTGGCAGGCCCCAGAACTGAGTTTCGGGAGCACGCTTTGCCACATTCAAGGACCCGTCTGTGCACCGCAGAAAGAAAGGTGAACATAGGCTGGATGTCTTTTTTCCTTTTCTTCCTGCTGAACAATGAGTGTCTCAGGAAGGATGCTTCTGTATGTCACACGTGATATTTTCCTGATTCATTTTCATATGAAAACTTCTGAAAAAGGAAGACGAAGCTTCCCAGCTGTAATGCTGCTCTGCACTTTGTTCTTGGGAATTTTTGCCAACATATGAAGATGTTGGAGGGGACACAATAAGAAATGCAGCTGAATTACAAAATAGGAAGGTAAAGACCAACTTCTTAGCCTGCATTCTTGCGCTACCTAACACTATGGTGTCTGCAGTCATGTCTGAGGCTCCTAGCATGTGTTGGGTTACTGAAAACATAATTAAGACCAACAGTCTGATTTGCTGACACAAAGCACTTAGTCACATATGTGCACACTTCTGATCAGGAGTGTGTGGAAGAATGTTCATTTCGAAGATGCAAGGTCCTAATTGGTGCTCCTTGGAAAGGTATTGCAGTCACAACTGCTCAGGAAAACTTTGGCACCTTCCCTAATTCAAGGAAAATAATGTATTCCTACTAAGGCTCAGCCCGAGCAGATGTTGGACATGAGCATGAAGCTGATTTTTGAAATTATAATCACCCTCAGATTAAGACTGAGACCTATCTCTGCTTGCCTTAGTTGTAAAATGAAAGAATTCTTATGGTTCATATTTGGCTACTCGTGTAGCATGGGATCATGGTGGTTGTCCTTGGACAGGTTGTGGAGGACACTGGTTATAGTCCAAATGCAAATGAGAGCCAGTCCAGTGATAGATTCAGAATGAATTTATAGACACTAAAGCTCTAATACACCGAAGAAAAACTTCATTATTGTTTTTCCATATTCACAAATTTTAAGGGAGTAATCCCACCATTTCTTTAGAGTCTAATCATTAGGATACCTGGCTGGAACACCAGAGTCCCGTTTTATATTCCAGTTTATCAGGTGATTACGGAGGATTTTTCTTCATTTTTCTTCTTCCTGCCAGTATGATGAGATGGATGCAGTCATGAGACGTGGAAGCATCTGGAGGCCAGCCACAGTAGGGTGAGCAGGATCAGTACCATGTCCTTGCCTGGCTCAATGGACCGTTTGGGATGTGCAGTTTCAAATCAACTGGGAATTGAGGAAGGGTTTTGAGAAAATGAGTTTTAAAAATTGCAGATTTTGTAGTTGTGGGCAAATGAGCTACCAGCTTTTGACTGTAACTCCATTACATTGTGGCATGTATCATTTCTCAGCCCTCATTTTGCCAGATAGCAATCTGTTGATCTAATTTGATGTTATAACCCTTCGTTATACCTAAATATATCAAGAACATGGACCTCAGCATTCCAGAGTCATAACTTATGTCAAGCTAACCAAAGTAAGCATATTTAGCTTCTGGTGGCCCACAATCTATCTCAAAGGTCACCGCAATCTCTGGGGTGTGAGGAAGCCCACAGTTTCTGTAATATCTGTTTTCTTTGAAATACAGAAAACCCCTCTTCTCCTGAAAATTCAGTCCTTTTTTTGTCTTTTGTTTTTTCCCCACTGACCAGGTGATCTGTAATCCCAACTTTTTGGGGGAAAGTAAGAACAAACAAAAGGATAAGTATCAAAAATATGAGCTGTAAATTTACTTTTGGTGACAACCAAGGGAATCAACACAACTTGGCTTCTCGGGGTTCTGTGTGCCAATGGCAACATGAAAACAAAAATGTGAGTACGGACCAGAGACCGCTTGTTTTTCTGAAAAAATAAAGAAAGATATAGAAAAGAAAAGAGACTGTCCTCAAAATATGGTGCTGGTTAAAGGTTCTCGTGTGAGCTCCTCAAAAGGGTGTGTAAGAAGAAGGGTAAAGGGTGTTTGTGCTTCACAAGGAAAATATTTAGACCTTGTACATAATCATAGCTGACAAAAATTGTTCAAACTCTAAATAGCATGACTACATGAATTAGACTGATGACTGTTCTGGTGAGCAAAGGGGTATTTGGTGGAGGGAACCTAAGACTGCAGTAGATGCAGTGCAGCAGCACAGAGCAATGCAAATCATGCAGCTCTGTAAAACAGACCTGCACCAGGGCAAGGGCCTGCACCAGGTCCAGGGCACCTTGCATTATAACAATATATCCCACTGGGAGTCGTCAGTGGTTTTGCCTATTTCTGTAGCAAATTACAAAAATGATTCTTCTTCCTCTCTCTGAACAATCTTCCTCCTTTCACAGGAGGTTAGCTATTTCTTTAGCATTTGCTTGTATGGTTTTTTCCTTCTAGAAGAGTAACTTAATTAAAGCTCTGACTCTAAAATGAAGACCTGTGGTAGAAGGAGAGATGCAAATTAAATATTGTATGTAAATGTGAAGGGGGAAATATGTAAGTGTGTAAATGACTGGGCAGCAGAGGCAGCATCTTTCCAAAACACTGCCATCATTCACTGGCACTTCTGCATGGCTCCCCACTTTTGCTGGGGCAGCTGCTGAGGCAGATGAGAGCCCCACCACTGCTAATGCAAAACCAGAGGGTGTCAGAGGGAAACTTGAATCACAAGACTCCCTGTTTGTTAAGCAGAAGAAATGTGGATAGGAGCAGGAGAGATTTCTGTGCAAATTATATCAGTGACAAACAAAGGATTGCCTCCTGGCTCTTGCAGAGGGAACTGCTCAGTCATGTAGCCCATCATGATGCTGACAAGCCTACAGAAGGAGAACTAGAAACACATCAGGGAGCCAGACAGCTTTTAAACACCAGCACTTCAAGTCAGAGAATGATGGGAAGGGAGTTGAAATTCATTCCCCAGCCCTGGAGTTGCATGATAGCTCACACTTGACCCTCATTGATATAGCTGGAAGAGTATTAATCACCACCACTTTGCACCAAGAACTAACCCAGAGGCATTGCCCTTGAATCAACTGCTTTCAATGCTGATACACTTGCTGCATTTGCTACTTGGATAGCAACACTTGGCAGAAAGACAAGGGACGCTGTAAGGGTCAGTGAGATCTCAGACAGCAAGAACTAAGCTTGCCAGAGCTCCTCTATAAAGCTTTTTCAAGTGGTGGTCACACAAGAAGTCTTTGGTAGGGCTATGTGATGGGTCGATCACTGCCCTGGTTGAATAGCTCAGCCTCCTTCAACCGCTGGACAGCTTGGACACCTCTCTTCACTGCTCCACCAGAACAGATTCCTCCCTTCCACAGAGTCCATTTTTCTTGTGATTACCTAACATAAACCAGTCAAACATTTTTCTTTGTTAGGTTAAGGAAAGCAGCCACACTAAAAAGACATAAAAATGAGTGACATTTTACATACATGTGAATGTGCAGTATGAAAAATCTCAAATGAACCAACATTCTCATTAAATAAGAAAGTTACACAATTTAATGTTGTGGCGGCCTCCACCTGCTGCCTTACTGCGCAAGTTGTCCTTCTGAGGTTTAGTCATGGGCAGGAGTGAGGGAGAGCGAATCTAACCCTGGTATTCTCAGGCAGAAGATTTTGTGCAACGCAATCACCAAGTATTAATGTTGTTGTTTGAAAAAGCTTCAGTCACCCACTGCTCCATCCCATTTGCATTCTGCAGGACACTCTGTTGGAAGCCGTCCCTTTTTCCAAGTAATAATGTCAGGCTTTAATCTTTTCAAGTCATGGTTGAAATGAAAAAAAAAGAAGAAAAAAAATGGTTACAAGTATAGAGATTGGGAATAAGAGAGAAAGAGAGACAGATGCCAAGACATCATGAAAAAGCTCTGTTTCTTCTGCCCACTGCTTGTACTGACACTCATATTTCTCCAAAAGTGGAACTGAAGCTTTATCAACATCATAACTAAGGCTTGCATGACAAGACATAAAGATAGCACGAGGCAGAGCTCCTATGCTAATCATCACACTCTACCTTTAAGCTGATTTCCAGCAAAATTGTTGGAAGTCTTTGCACTGATGGCTGAGAGAGCTGGATCCAGCCCACCCTCATCCCAGGAAACTCCATGCATGCATGCTGTTCACAGGGAGCGAGTGTTCCTCGGGATCTCTCGCGCCGTGGAGGATGCAGGAGTGACTTCAAAAAGGATCGTTCTGAGGCAGTAGCTTAGGCATTTGCAGAAAGGACTGACTGATCTGGATCCACGTGTTAATGTTCAGACTTGAGTGAAATAACTCAGCAAGACCCACCCCCCACCCCCCACCCCCGAGTCTGCTTTTCATGTGGTCCAATTCTTGTCAGTTTGTCATCCTTGTTAGGAAAACTTTTCTCATCATTCCAAAGACGCTCAAGTGAAGAGGTTAACAGGAATCAAGGATTACAGAGACATCTGGCTTTAAAAAGCCCTAAACCCTTCAACTTCAGCCTTGGCAGAAAGCTGAAGTCCACTGGGGAAGATAGTTTATAGATTGATTGCAGAGCCCAGAGTCACGGCGCCAAGACCCAATGCTATGGCTTGAATGTGTAAAGAATATTGTACAAGCGTTTGAGCGACCAGGTGGTCAGAGTGCTTGTGTCCTGAAAAAACAACTTCTCCTTCTTTGTCAGAAAGCTGCTATTTAACTACACATGCGACATAAAATGGAGTTGGCAAAAATGTTTTCAAATCTCCAATGTGCTCCAAAGAAGGAGATGTTTGGGAGACTTGTTTTACTCACGTTGTGTACCTGTCCCTTTGCCCCTCTGACGGGAAACAAAGACATTCTTAAGTGCTAAGGATGAAAGGCAAAGAGCAATCCCATTCAAATTGCTTTCAGTGGGTGTGCATGGTTTTTTAGCGCTAGTTTAAACAGCTCCCATAAGAGCTATGCAAATGTAATGGCTAATTTGACAAGCTTGAATGAATCATCTTTCAAAACCACTATTGTACAAAATGTAACGTGGTTGGGAACTGCCTCCTGTCTGTGTAAAGTTACATTGCTTCTTTTTGCCCTTTTCTTGAGCGAAAGGCAGATACAAATGTCAATGTTTCTCTGCCTATACAAATGCACACATGCAAGAATACCACCTCTTTGCACACGGGGCTTTACAGCTGGAGCTGCAGACTCTTTGCAGACAGTGATTCATAGGTAAGAACCCACTCAGGGTTCTCTTCCAAGGCCATCTCTTCAAGGAAATAACTGTAGATGAAAAGCACACAATTTATTTTTCAGTGTATTTTGCCATTAGTACAAAAATAAATTGTGGTATATAAGTAGACCAGTTGGAGAACAGGTGGTGCTAAAGCAGCCAGTTAAACCTACTGAATACTAAGAGACATTTCATTGCTGCCAACCTATGACGAGTACAATGCTACGTTAGTGTTGTGTAGCTTTTGGACCTCCAAAAGGAAGTGTGCAGCAAATTCCTTGCAAGTTGAATGGAATAAGAGTGAAAAGGAGGAAGTGCTGAGTGTTTGGTAGAGGAATACCGCTTGTCCCAAGCATAAAAGAGAAGTCAAAATGGGAAAGGAAAAGTGAACTTGTGCCTTTGCATTTCAAAGGAAAAAATCATAGGGCAGTAAGGGGGTGGATTTCTGAATATCTCAGTGTAAAATAAAATTCTGGCTTGCACATTGCCCCTGCCAGACATTTAGTGTAGAGAGTCTAAGTAGGTAGAGCAAGAAGCGTGAAATCAGAGAGCTGCTTAAAAGACAAGTTTAAAGTTGCAGGTGCTGACAGACATGTTGCGAAGAAAGAGGTAGAAAAGGGCCCCTGAGGGAGAGGAGTTTGAAAGAGGTGAGTTTTATTGTGTGGCAGATGACCAAGCCTTCAGAATTGTTGGTTTGAAAAGAACAAGTTGGACATGATGAGCAACAGCTAAATGAGAGGAACCAATAAAGGAGGACAAGAGCAGATTGGGACATTTGTCCATAAAGAGAGGAGACTTTGTGACTGGACAGGACTTCTAGGTAGGAAGCATACGAAGAAAGAGAACGACACAAGTTCCACGGCCTTAGCAAACATAGTGACAAAGGATGCTAAGTAAGTCATCTTAAAAATTCTAGGAGAACCAGAAGAGACTAAAGAGTTGAATGAGCAATTCCAAGAGAAAAAAGCTAAAAAAGAGGTCAAGAGTATGGAGGAAAGGAAATGCTAGCAGTAGAAAGGGCACAATAAGGAAATGTCTCCATGTCCAACGCTATTTCTGAGAAATCCAGAGTGAGAGCAGAGCCAAGGCTGCAGAATATTTGCCTACAGAATATTATTAGTATGGACAGTTAACCACAAACATAGCAACTCAGGTATCTGAGATACAAAACATTGTACATGCTGGTCTTACCTCACTATGCCCTGCTGCCCAGGGAAAGGCAGTTTTCCACTGCAGGATGCCAGTCAAACTTGGTTGTTATTCTCGAACATCTGGAAATCCCAATGAGTGGTACTCGAGGGGTTAACCTGTCCTTATATTTTGCAACTGGATTAGTCAGCTCAGTTTATTCTTGTCCCCATACCTCCCCAGCGGTACTGTAGTGTGTTTATAAAAATAGCAAACAAATCATTTGACAGCAAGGGTTGGAAGTAAAAATTAAAAAATGCCATACTTTCCCTATTAAATTTTGATAGTCTCCCAAAGGCTTTCAATATATTGCACACGTCCAAGCTCTACCGCAGAATAATTGAATCATAAAGACTAATACCATGTGTCTTTTGAGCGCATACACGAGCCGGGGAATGCTGCAGGCGGGTGTGAGAGTACAGGAGGACATGGGCATGATTATCTTTGAATTTCCCCAAGTGGATGGGAAAGCAACACGTGCCCTCTTGCAGCTCATGGGGCGTCTCCTCACCGAGGAGGGAGCTTTGCTAAGAGTTCAACCATTTTTTGAAATGTAAGTGGTTTTTTTACGTCTCCATTATTTTAACCCTTCCTAACAGCAAGTAAAATATTTTTATCAGCTGATTGCACGCTATTTTGGGGGGCACTCTCAGGTGACGTGAGCCGGCATGGGGCAGCTGCACTGCATCCATGGCAGAGTGGTGCTGGATCTATAAACTGCCCAGGGCTGTCCTCCAATATTTCATTTTTTTTGAGACACTGGTCTGAGCTGAGTTTCAGCCTCTGAAATTGGTATCTGGCTGAGCTCAGTCAACAGACGCAAGTTTCCAGATCTGTAGGAAAAAAATTGGCTGGATTCAAGTATTTTTAGGCCCGGGATCATGTATGGGCCCTGTATAGAACGAAGAAGTTGCAAATAACTATGGCAAGGTTATAAAAAGCTGCTATAGCTCAGCATGGCAATGCTGATGCCGGAGCAGTGACACCAGCGGGAAACCCATGACAGGTTAAACCCTGCCACAGAGATCTTCCACTGATGAACAGCGACACTCACTCACCCTCTTAGATGAACTTGTTGGCTCTGTAAGGATGATAAATGAGAGAAAATAAAAGTAAGAATACATCAGCCATTATGTTACAGTCAAGAGGATCGTGTTCCATAAGACCAAGTTGTGTAGGTTCAAAGCCAACGTGAGGAGCTGAACTTCCTTTCACTTAGACCCCTAACAAAATAAAACTCTGCAAATACCTCCAGCTGATCCTGCTTGAGAGCTGCTTTGAACTTTCCCTAAAGAATGAGAGGGGCATCATTTTCACAGACATTGTAAAAGCTCTTCACATTAGAACGTGTGAGGGCAGCTTTGGCTTTGGTCTAAAAGCTTCGGTGCTTTATTCCAGAGATGACAACACCCAAACACAATGTGTTTGCAATAGCAACACTGCTGGTTAACAGGACAACCAAACTCTTTCTCTGGAGGTGACCTTTTTTCAGTGATTTCACTGAGCTAAGAACATGAAACAACAAATGAATCTTTCTGAATATCTCCTTTATTTTTGTATTTCTGGTCAGGAGAAGTCTGGCCTTGATCCAAAACCTCATAGATTTTTTTTTTCATGTGCCCTATGGACTTTATGATAATTTCAAATAAATTTCACCTGCAACCACACACTGCCTGAGGCTGAAAGTTTTGGATGCTCCATTGTATACAGGGTTAAGCTTTTTCTACTAAAGCATTTAACCCTACTGAATGCTGAAATGTAACCTAAACACCACTAGTTTCCATAAAAGCGTGAGTGCACTTAACCGATTTAATTTCTGCATTTGTTATGAAGTATAAATAATTATAGCTTTGACCTTTTGGGTAGAGGCCAAGCTGTAAGTGCAAGAGGTAAACACAATAAATAAATAGATGTAAAATACAATCCCCCTGCTCTGAAAACAGTAAGTATTTTCTGCGTTTCCAAACTAGTTATAAGAGAGTTAGCTGAACACTCATGCACTTCATAGAGTCACTGGTTTTAGTTACTAAAATAATAATGCAACGACTGTAAATAGGGTTTATGACTTTTTATGAGAGAGCCATGTGATGCTTTTACAACTCTCACAAGTAATAAATGTCTACATCAATTTGATTGTTTTATGTGGGTTTTCTTCTTGCTTTACACCATGGAATGAGTTGAACTTCACTGGAAGTCCACTTGAAATTCTGACATTTCAAAATTTGGTTTAGCGCCAAATCAGAACAAAACTTTTGAAAACCACACTTTCTCTTCAACTACATTAAAAAAATATTTGGGATGAATTAAAATAGCCTACTCTAATAAAACTAAATCAGAACAAAATACCTTCTTTTTAAACATACATTATTCAAAGCATAAAATTAAATCACTTTTGTTACGAAAATACAGTTAAGACAAAAAATCAAGTAATTTCACTCCGACAAGGTCCAAACACAATACTTCAACCTAGTCAAAACAATTTCTTTTTAAAAAACTGAAACATAACTTCATTGACACAACATATTCTGATCGGAAGTCTTGATTTCAGCTGGATGGCATTTTCCATTGAAAAATTGCCAGGGAAAGTTTTTTCCCTGCTAGTTCTAATCTGATGTTATCACGTACAGCAGCACTTGGAGTTAAAAATTACAGCACATTTTGAGGTCTCTCAGAACATATTTTCTCCGACTCCAGCAGCACTGCTGGGCTTCGCCAGCTGTGAGGTAGAGTGCTAAGCAATGGAAACTATCTGTCAGCAGCCAAGGCGCTCTTACACATCGTTAATTAATTGGTAAGCATCACTTTACAGAGCGCTGGCATGAGGTTAGTCCCGCCATGGAAGGAAGCTTTCCAGAAGGGTCCATGTTTTGTTCCACAGAAGCAGGTAATCTGTGGATACTCTCTTCAAACATCCATAACATGCAACTTGCACTCCCCACTGTCTTTTCCCACTCCACGCCCCAGCAAACTTCCCACAAAGAAGTGGATATGGGAGCACAGCCTCTGGAACCAGGGACAAAGCTTTTCTGTTTCCTCCCACTTGGCGAAGCCCGTTAGATCTGCTACCGATAGGGCATTATGTGCATGGATGATGACTGATCCTAGAAAAGTTTTACTATTCATTGCTAGAAACCATGCAACTGGCTTGCATCAGTGCTCTGCACCTCTGAATAGGCTGGCCATAAAGGGACTTCACCTTTAAATTACAACTCATTAAAATTGGTGGGGAGCCTACAGTTGTGCAGACAGACGCGTACAGAAAAGTTATCAGGGTCTATACAAAGAGATATTGTTAAGGTTGTATCAGGGAAAGAGGTATCCAAGTAGGGTTTATACTTTGGACCAATACCAGTAGGGTCTTTGGTGGTCCTTAGCTCCTATAGAGTTAAAACATTGTATAACTCATCACTAGATACATCTGTCTGCGAAAGAGGCACAGCTGTTTTTATAAGAAAACTGCAGTATTGCTGAAGAAAAGTCCAGGAGTTTGCAAACCTCTGCACACCTTTGAGTACTCACAGCAAGCACTCTCTGCATCGTTGCTCCCGACACAGGTCTCATTTCACATATTAACGAGAGTCCACATGATGCCAGGTTTGAGACAAGAGTTTACTACTACAACTTGAAGCCTCTTCCTACAGAAATTAAACTCATCCATGCACACAGGGAGCTGGAGTTGGTTGGTATTTGCCTTTTGAGATCACAGTCTTCTGCGCGAAGGGTGCTAGGTGAGGTGACCCTTTGGTGCTGGCAGAGCTCGCTTGGCCTCACGGTGAACCTGCTGCTCCACAACATCCTTCACCCTGCTCAAAGGTGCAAGGATGCCTGAAGGCACCGCAACTGCCCCGCGTCACTTGATGAAGCAACTACCTAGAAAATATCCTTGGATGAGTGCAGTAGACCCAGATGACCCGGAGGATCCCATACTTTCATCAAGAGTTCAGCTATTGCTCAGGCCAGAGCTCTTAAGATGCCATGAAAGGTAGCAAAGGATCACAGAGAAAGATGAGCATTGTGGATGGGAGAAAAATAGCCCAAAACAACTGGCAAAAACTGTCAAAACATTTACAGACTCCCTGATAATTAAGCAAGGGTGGGGAGGATCAATTTACAGATAGTGTATCTTTCTCTCCTCACTTCTCCCTACAAGAAAATAAATGATGAACCGAAAAGGAGAACAAGTGAGAGAGAAAGTTTTGGAGAGAGTAGCCAAGAGTTTTATTACAAGCCTGTTCCTCATTAAAGCCTTAGCAGCCTCACACACAAAAGCTAATTACTGTTTTTATGTCATGTTATTTTGATTCATATTTCCTGTCTGGAAAACAGACGGGAGTTTTGGGCAGCCAGCCAAGGCGAGGGCCACGGTATAGCGCAAGTGGGAACCTGCCCCAGCCGTGGAACAGAGGAGACAAGAGCCTTTTTTTTTTT
>VZSC01016558.1:345756-389558 GCA_013398225.1 Steatornis caripensis | reverse complement strand
GCTCCAAAAAAAAAAAAAAAAATTGTTGTTCTCCCAGGGTAGTGGAAAGAAAGAGATGTCCCATCGCTCGCTTCTGGTCAGGAAGTGCCCCTGCAGACAGGGACGTGTGGCTTTTCAGTCCTGGCCATGTCTGGCGTTACCCATGCTTGGATGAAAGGGAAAGTGATAACTTTGCAACCGGTGCAGTTTTTAGAAAATAAATGAATTCTCCGAGGACCGAAATGCTATTCTCGTCCCTCTTATCGACACACAGACACCATGCGGTGCTCTCCGCAGGGCGAAGTGCTGCGGGAGGAAAAAACAAAAACAAGTCACCACTGCTGCCGCCCCGGGTTTCCATCAGGTGGCAGCAAGGAAAAAAAAAAAGGTCCTATGGATTATTTCTCTCCTCCACAAGAAATTAATCCCAGAGTATTTTCTGCCTACACAGAATAAATATTTCACCCTTATTTCTGTAGCATCCAGGTCCTTCACAAGCAGACCTGAAGCCAACCTCTTTCCCCACCTTCAGGGAACAGAGAAGAGTTAATTTATGATTTGGGAGAGAAGGAACAGACTAAATGAGTTGTCCAAGGCCACATCATTTTGCTTTCCGTCCTATCAACAAAAAAAAATCTCAGCCTCGGCAGCAGTGGAGCTTTTTTTTCTGCAATATAGTATTCCAGGTAAACGCAAGATACTGTGCGTAATTTTAGACCTCTAAATTTTAGCTGAGAAATGGTGATGGCTAGGAAATTACTGATTGGGGGTATGACAAATATCTACTATAATCGGGTAACAATAAAATATCTTCTATACAAGTTAAAAGATGCATATAACTCATAATTAATTGTTCCTTTGCTGAATGTCACCTTCATTTCTATTTGCTTACTTTCTGCACAATTCTTGCTTAAGTTAAATAATTAGTTACTCCTGCTGTTAAAAAACAGTTTAAACATATATTCAAAATCCATGGAGTTTTAACTGGACAAATAGATCACAAGAAAGCTTTGTTTTTTCTGACCTGAGAAGCAGAACTCTAATTCAATCACTTCTAAATTACACTTTCCATGTACATATATATACATCACCACCTGTTGTCTTGCAGGATACATGGCTTGGAAACTTAAACTGGTGATGAAGAGCAGGCATAGCAACAATTTCTAAGCGGGTTGTCTTTCAAAAATTTACTTATTATGGGAATTTTTCACTTTTTTTGGGGGGGGGCAGTGCAGCTAATAACACTGTCCTTAATAAACCCATTCAGACTACAGAAAGAGCATTACAATGCTTGAGGCAGAAGTGAGCTTTGCTCAGCTGACTGTCAATAGATGGAGGATCTGGATGAGGCAAAATCACAGAACAACTCATCACAAAATAACTTGCATCTTCCCAGAGACTTCTACCACCGCTTTCTAGCCTGTCCTAGCAGTGGGGTTAGTGTCATCCTAGACTTTTTGACCAGCCAGTTGGGTTGCTTTCTTATTACCATTGCATGGCTCAGTGTTGCTGCAAAATTTCTACCCTCTTCTGGCCAACACACGCCAAGAGGACAAAGGTGGCATCTAGAGGGGAACTTTTTCTGTAATCTGTCTGCTTTCAGGACAGAGCTCATCTCTAGAGAAATTTAACCTTGTTTTTCTTTGCATCCCCCGCTGAAATGCTTCAGCGCTAAGGTGGAGCACACCAGCTTTTTGAGAAAAGCGTCCAGCACAATCCAACGAGCCAATATTTCATGGGTAAAATATCAAATTACCCGTGCTGGCATGTGGCCAAACATCAGGTGCCATATTCTCACCCTTGCCCTAAAATACCGGGAGATATTTAATGCTTTGTAAGCAGCCAGGGTATGAGCTTTATTTCTGGCTTGAAACACGGAGATGCAATCAGTGTATCACCTCCGAATGCCACGCCGACTTACTGGGGTTGCAATGCCATGGCTTTTGCGGGCAAAACTTAAGTCTCTGCCTGCTGCCTGCCAGGATCCTGCCAGCAAAGAGGGGTAATCACATGTGCAGAGGAGGAGACATCCCAGAGAGATGATCTGGATACCCTGGAGGTAAAAAGGTAGAAACAGGAAGATGTTGCAAAATAAATATTACAAAGAGACACCACCCTGTTTTGCAGACCCTGTCCCTGTGAAAGCCATGGGGATACCCTGAAGCTTAACGTGATAGTGGAGATATTTTACACCAGAGGAAGATAACAGCCATTTTCTTTTCTTCCCCACCTATTTCTGTTGCTTGTTTCTCCTCTCTCTGCTTGCCATCTCCCACCCTGGCAGTCCTCGGCGAATTGCATCACCCTTTCCAGCCTGAGCACTGCTGCCGCACTGAGTAAGCAAGTGCTTTACGAGCGAACTCCAACACAGCAAAACATGGGTCTGCAGAACGAGAAAACTCTGGGCGACTTTAATTAAGTTTGCATTGCTTTTCCCAGTAGGACCTCAAATTTAATGGTATTACATTTTAAGCTGTTTGGCAAGTCTTGAGAAAACAGTTTAGTGTATTTCACTAATAAAAACAAAAGCTGTGTAATAAAACAGGCCTCTGTTGAATGAAAATAAGAAGACATTGATCCTTTTGAGCATGCAGAAACTTCTTTTGAAAGATGACACTGTTGACTGTGTGCAGGGACTGAGGGCTTCTTTCCCAGTTTGCCCTAATTTTGTCCTGACTCAAGCAAAATTGCCGTCTGCTTCATTGTGAACCTGACTTGAGAAAGCAGGCAGGAATTTTACCAGCACCTTAGAGACACAGTCTGATTTTTTTTTACTGTTATTTGCAGCCCCCTAAACATTATCTTCTCCTTGGGTTCACGAAGAGAAGGGAGTGAGTAAGGAAAGATGTGTTTCTTGCGGCCTACTCCCCTTGCTCCTGCATACCGCGCCACGAAGCGCGGAGCCCTGGATATGCTGGGCTGGCCTGGAGTAGCTCATTTAGAGGTCAGAAAAACCAAATGTAAGCACTGAATGACACCCCAGCTATCACCACGTACCCTAGACTGGGAACAGGAAATCGCTGGAGGCCTCAGATATCACTCCTGATAAATGCTGACTTGCTAATGGTGACTAAGAACCTGGTCCGAAGCCCACTGAAGTCAATAGAAAAGGTGTCCCTTGACTTCAGTGACCTTTGGATGAGTCTCTAACATGCTAGAGCTGTAACTCCTACAACTCTGTTGGAAAGAGAAGGGAGATGGAGGCTCATTGGCAGGAACATGCTGCATCTCTGGCAGCAGCCGGATGCAGAGATTCCGCGACCTTGTCAGCAAGTGAAAATGGCCTCGGCTGTCAGAAAGGACAGAAAAAGAGACCTCGGAGCCTCACATAATCATTTGAAAGTATTGCGGAGTAACAGCAAGGCAAGATGAATGAAGATGACTTAGCTTTTTTCCTCCCTGGCTTGACCATGCTATGCAACTGCTTTCATGGTCCCTGGGATGTACGACCTCAGATAACGTTGGGTTAAGGGAGAACGCTTTCTCCTGCAGTGACCTTGGGTCCATCCTGTGAAATGAGATACCCAAAGCCGTGCGGAGCCTGATCCAAAGCTCGCTGAAATGAACAGGAATGTTTCCATTGGCTTGCCAGGGCACTAGATCTCTAAATATTTGGTAACTCAAATCTAAAATGAAAGTGTTTTTTGAAGCTTTAATTAAATTCCTGTGCTAATTCAGAAAAAGGATCATTTCAAGGTCAAGGATACTGCAATTATTTCTTTAAAATCTTGTTATGACTGACTGTTTATGGGGTTGACTCTTCTTTTTCTCCATTTTTTTAAAGTTACTGCAAGGATCGTTATTTAAACTATAAATTGAATTAAAAACTCACATCTAATATTTAGTTATGATGTGGTTAAAAATTTTATGTGCCAGGCAGTTGCTCTTTTATTTGCTTACAATGTTGTCTTTAATGAATGCCAAAACCATGCAGCTCAAATGAGCAAGCACATGCCAAGTTATTAACAATTATTACCTTTTACAGTAATTTTTGGCAGCCTTTCACTTTTTTGGTGGTCTAATAATTTCAAAACAGGGAACTTTGAAATATTACACCAAGACCAAACAGCATCATGGATTGGTCGACTTCCTCTTTTCTGACTTATTCCAACTTGTTTCCTATTGTGAAATATTTTTCCACCCAACATTTGCCCAGCATGGAGTGAGGTTTACCCCTGCAGCTAAAAGCCATCTTCCTGATGAAAAATAACAACTACAGAGGTCTACAGACCATGTCCAACTACTGTGTACAGTATACAGAAAGGACAGTCAAAAGTACAGTCCAGGACTCAAAGGGAGTCCTGAGCTCGCTCTCAAAGTAAACAAAGATGCATGAAATTAATGAATCCGACTCTCCTCCCAAATCAGGATTAACTCTGCTCTGTCAAAGGCCAGATTTAGAGCCGCGGGTGAGGCCCCTTTATTCTGCTAGAGCAAAGTAAAAAGTCCCAAGGCCAACACCAGGGGCGTTGCTAAAAGCCTGCGTGCTTCCCAGAAGAGAGAGATGGTTTCAAGCTGGGTTGAAGCTCGTCCCCGCTCGCAACTTTAGTGTACGAGCAGGGCCATGTAGTGTTGTGTCATCTGCAGAGGCTCTGAGGATCACTTTTCCATCCCAGGTCTTCTAAAGCTCTTTATATGGTCTTCAGAGCCATTTTTTGATAGTCCGTCGGTGTACCGGTTGGAAGCAGGCAAGGCCAAGTCAGGCTTGCGATACACATCTCATTTTCTGCTGTGGAATTACATTGCTGTTGGTCCCCCACATGCTTCTCAGTTCCTCACTAATAGCAATTTCTTCAGTTTTCTTTTCAAGGGGTTTTCTTGATTTGTTTGTGGTTCTTTTTAGATTTTTTCATGGAAAAATCCATGAGTGACCTTAACATGTCTTCTGCTTACTCTCAGGTGTTGTGTCTTCCTAAAGGTTTACCTCTCACCCTTCATTTCTTCCTGGGAAAGAAGNAATTTCTTCAGTTTTCTTTTCAAGGGGTTTTCTTGATTTGTTTGTGGTTCTTTTTAGATTTTTTCATGGAAAAATCCATGAGTGACCTTAACATGTCTTCTGCTTACTCTCAGGTGTTGTGTCTTCCTAAAGGTTTACCTCTCACCGTTCATTTCTTCCTGGGAAAGAAGAAAATTGCTTAACTGTATTTAACAAATTACAGGCAAACTCATTGGCAATTACACTATTTTATAAATAATATTGTTGATAATGGTCAAAACCTATGAAAAAAGTGGAAAAACCCTGGAAGGCTGTGATGTTGCCATGCTCGCTGTGAGGGGGTGCTCACACGTGTGTTTGTGTGGGCAGTGGTATTTAACAACAGGCTTTTCCATCCTCCTTCCCCCCAATCCTAAACAGCAATTAGCATCCCCTTGTCTTGGGACCCATGCCCAGAAACCTTGTCCACGAAACCACAGCAGAATTGAGTCACAAAAATAGTGGCATTCACTCATGAGTGGCTGAAGAGCTTACGCTTACTTCCGAAGAGCTCGAGAATCATGGCTAAATTCAGGCTGAGTTTTAATGGGGGCACCTCTTGCTTTTCTTAGGTTTGAATTTGACCCATAGCGATCATGAACCCTGGTGTCAACGTTACTTTTCATCGGCCAACCCTTTTTATTGCGACACTCATTCCTTCCAGTGCTGTGTCTTGGTTTCCACAGGTTTCCATAGGTTAATTAATTTTCCATCTGCTTCTGGAGTCAGCACAAACTCTTATCTCTCTATGTTGGAGACCAAGGCTTTCTGGTACCATGGCCATTGCTATAAACATTTGTGGTAGCAGTCACGCAAGGCTCATCCATAGCCCCCAAATTTTTCACCATATTGCCAGAAGGGCACAAAAGAAGGCCACAAAAAAATCACAGAAGAGCGTCCATTTGGCTTTGAAGCTTTCTGTTTCACCCATCTGCAGGTCTTGAGCACTGAACTTTGCTGAAAGCTTCTTTCTGGGTGTGAGTCTTCTAACACTATTGAAATAACTTGATTCTTTTTTCTTCTTAATTCTCGGACTAGAGGATTTCAGGGGAAAACAACTTTTGCGGTACTTCACTTTTTAAAGTTAAATTGTCAGTGTCGTAGATCCTAGATTTTTAGGACAAAAAACAGATGCTGAATAAAATGAAATGCTGACCCTTATTATCAGCTATCAAAGCTGCTTGTCTCCCTTTTGTGTGTGTCATATTTCATTCTGAAGAGAGGGTACATTTTATTTATTTATTACACTTTAAAATAACTTGAGGGGATTAAATTCTGTTCCTCTAACGTAAACATTTGAAGGATGTTTCCTATTGCAAGATGATGTTGCATAACCAAAGCAAGATTTATAAAGTCACTGGGGTAAAGTATGTAAAATTTATGGTGTAATTTATTAAAGGGACACAGTCTGCTACTTTTTATAGCGACGTGAGTATGTGTCATGTACAAGGGTAGCAGTACCCCAGTGAGCAGCTCTGGGTGGGTACCGAGAGTCAGCGAACAGTTAGCACTTACATATGGCAGCAGTTTATTAGGAAAGCAGTTTATTAGGGAAAAAGATTCAAACATTTATAAGTTCCACCAGGGCAAGACCTGAACACCCCTTTCCCAGGTTTAGAAGAGAATTAGGGAGGTGAGCTCAGCTCCTGAGCTCTCCCACCCTATCCGGACCTGACACTTTCCATGCAAATTTGTCCTTCCAACAAAAATCTTGTAGACATCAGGACGAGCAGGACTGCAGATTTGTCTTCTCCAGAACACGATGTGATCTGTGCAAAACCTTTAATTAAAATCCCAGAAGAAAAGCAGAAATGGCAGCCACAGGGTTCACGATATGCCACTGGACCTTTGTTATTCTTTTTTGGTGCCTGTAACGGCTCAGAAGCCACACGGCCTGATCTCCAGAGAAACCCCTTCCAAGATGAAGCTCTTCTACTTAGTAATCCCTAACTAATATTGTTATTTTTACCATTGTTATGCTCATCAATTATAACGCTCCCACCCATGGTGTAATTAGTTACTGTGTTACAGTAGCACCTACTTAATCCAGGATTAAGGCCTCGCTGCGCAAAGGGTTGCACAGACAAGTAACAAAGAGGTCTCTTGTAACGAGTCCTTTGAAAACAACATTTCCTGTTTCTACGCTGAGCAGAAATGAGACCACACAAGATTTACAATGAGGGAAGAATTGATTACAGAGCTTAGCAGCCATTTTCTTTTCTAGGTTTATTTTTATTGTTATTGTTATTGTTAGTTCTAGGCTGAATAATTCAGGAAGAATATACTTCTCACTTGGACTTTCTAGCTCACAAAGAGCTTTTCATAGCACTCTGATAACTTGCAGAAGTTTCAGAACAAGCTATACACAGTAAAATACCTACACTTCTTTCACATGTGGTGTTTGCACCCTACCCTGTACCCACTGGAGACTTACAAGAGGTCGGATTTGGTCCCGAGTAAATTCTTTAGCTTTCCTAACCACTTACAGCTCTGGAAGACACCAAGATTATAGCCTTGACAAGCCTAGAAAATATATTTGAGGCATTTTTATTGAAATTGCTCTTTCTGTAATTCTGAGCCC
This sequence comes from Steatornis caripensis, assembly GCA_013398225.1. NCBI lineage: Eukaryota > Metazoa > Chordata > Aves > Caprimulgiformes > Steatornithidae > Steatornis > Steatornis caripensis. Next base: position 382,023 of record VZSC01016558.1, on the reverse strand, counting down.
TATATACTTATGGAGTCATGAACTCCCCTGCAAGCAAAAAAAAGAAATTACCACTGACTTCAGTAAGGGCAGTATTAAATCCAAGGTTATTGGGGGTGTTGGCTCTCTTGGCAGGGTTAAATGAAAAGTAGTTTCAATGGCTCTGCAGCAACCTTAAAAAATCCCCTTAGAAAAGTCCCGAGGACACGTGTGGGTTTGCTGTGATGTGGGAGAGCTCTGTGCTTTGCAGATCCCTCCATAACCCCCTGGACGGTTTCAGGGTCTTAACATTCGTTTCCATCCTCAGCCTGACAGTGTGCCAACCCCACAGCCTGCTATCGCTGTGTCCTTCCAAATACCTGATACCCGTTCTCACCCAGTAACAAACACAGCCTGCACTTCTGTGGATATATTTGAGATCCATGCTATGGGAAAAAATAATTTATGCTGTTATCAGAGCATGAGTTTTTATTTGAAATTTCTATTTTCCGGAAAAAATCTTTGGTATCGCTGCAGGCAGAGGGGGCCACCGCACAGCCTGAGCTCATCGAATCTTGCGAATTGAGATTCGGAATGCTGCTACTTGGAGAGACGCAGATTAAATTCCTTGCAACAGTGTGGGATGGGAGCAGGAGGATTTGTAGCGTTACCCACAGGAGGTAAACAGCACAAGAAAATCACTACCAAGTGCTTGCTTGTGTCCCTAGCATTTTCCAAAACCCGTCAGAAATTGAACTGTTTGAGAAAGCCACTGGTTTGCAAAGGACAGACGCATTTACTGGAAATTCCCTTTCTCTGTCCTGTTCCCAGGTCTGGACAGGAACTTTCTGTCTGATTTGCCTTAGACTTAGCAGCCACACTCTGACTCCTCTTCTTTTTTCATGTCCTGTTTCTTTCTTTCTTTTTTCTTCTCTTGCCTATTTTTGCCCCTTTTTCTGAGAGGAGGGTATAGAAGGGAGAAAAGCTTTTTCTAGCTAGCAAAGTATGTCGCATCACTGCATTTACAGGCAGGAAGGGAGGCAAAAGGACTGAGCTGACACTTTCATATAGCTGCTTGCAAGAGGCAGAGTTGACCTTCCGCGTACAGCGGGATCATCAGAGCACCATCCAGCGCTGGGGAGATGTGCAGGGGTGGGGGGATGCTCCCTGTAAGGTCCATCTTGGCAGCCAGGGAGAGGGGAGAGAAGCAAAAGAGCAGCTCCTGGGAAGTCTGTTAGAACAGATTTCTCTGGGGCTGGATGGTAAGTTTCATACAATGCTATACGATGATGGAAAATTGTTTGGGGGCCAGATGGAAACATCCTACTGGCTACGTTCAAAGCACTAGCTGCCAGATGGAACAGGCTGGCTGCAAACACACCAGTGCAGTTAAAATGGAATAAGTATTCTATATAAGCCGTTATATCTGTGCGGATTATCCATGAAAATGGAGACGAGTAAGCTGTTTTCGTGTAATGCATGTGTAAAATAACACAGACGCGGCAAGCTTGCAAATGCAGCTCTGGGTTGGCAGAGGTTGGGGAGAGAAAGCAGAGACGCTGCCGTGATGTGATGTGAACTGCAGCTTGAACTGGTGCTGATCAAGGGGATTAAAGTCATTCCTTTTCCCCTGTAAACTGGTCACAGCACATTAAGGCCTACTTTTATAGCAGTATTGGTGAAAGCTTGCACATCCATAAGCAACGATATTGGCACAAACCCACAGGCAGTCCAGGCCTTAAATGTTGCACTAATCCTTTTGCGCTGGAGTCTCTGTCTTTAAAAGAAAAAAAAAAAAAAGAAAAAATGAATAAAGAGAAAAGAAAAAAGTAGCGCCAGTTCATTTACGAATGAGAACAGAGAGCAAATAAGGAATTAAATTATTCAGGTGTCTGAAATCTGTATGCAGCAGTCATATTTTATAGTAATGCCTCCCTTTGTAAATAACTTATAAATGGCAAATAAATACTGGAGAGGTTTCTATAAGAAAGTGGCAAACATGACTAGAATGTGTCAAACATCAGTTAAAACACACCAATCTGAGTTTTTATAGCTATAAGCCAGGTTTATAAGCAAGCTTCTGGTCTCTATAATAATAATAATTTGCCGTGTACTAAAATGCGCATTTCATACAGATAAATAAACTTAATCTTTATTAACTATTTATAAGTGCATCTTTAACAGACCGTGTTATTATACTACAGCAGAAATTCTGAATTTCTGACTTGCTCGCTGCCAAAACCTTGTAACCTGTGAAGAACAGCAAAGTGTATCCCCTTGCTCTAAGGGCGATCTGAAAACTTTCCAGCGAGTGTGCAAATGCTCCAGCCCCCGCAGAGGCTACAGGCTTGAAAATGAGGGACAAACACCTTTTACCTAGGGCAAAAAAGCTGACCCACCGCAATCTGCAAAGCCGTCTGGTGACTTGTGTGTCAAGTGTTAGGCCTCCAAAATTTGCAGTGCAGGGGAATGTAGGTGTAGGGTATTTGTGCTAGGTCAGAATAAAGCTAATTCCAACCCGTAAGGATTTATTCCCCCTGGGAACAACGGCCAAATCCCATCAGCTGCTGTGTTTTTGAGCAGACCTTCAGTGTTTTTGCCAAACCTGCCTGGCGGTGCTTGCAAGGGAAGGGCTGTGGATAGGAGTTCACCCGTGTATTTCAGGGCATATCTTTTGCCTCTCCCTAACCCCCTCGTGATCTGGAAAGCAGCCCTAAGGGCACATACCATTGTTCTGAACTCAAGCTTTATTATTTTTTTTTAAGAACAGGCTACTTGAGACCTCGTTTTCTTTTGAACTAGGGAGAACCCATCTGTGAAGTAAAAAGATACCACACATCACCCCGCTAATAAGTTTTCCTCAGCAGTTGCTAAAGTCAAGTGTTAGTCTTCAGCTGGAGTCTCATTTGAAAAAATAAAATAAATAGATACCATTGGCTAGGAGATGAAAAGTATCCTCTCAGCCGCATTATAAACTTACCTCCCACCCCAAAAAGAATTAATATTTCAAGTCATGCAGCAGAGGATTTCAAGGCTGCATGTGGCAGAGGAGAGAGAGTTTGTAGGGGGAATTCGGGTCTTTTTAGCCTCTGAATAAAAATATCTTTTATAGGTAATTCTACACAGCAAAGCAATTAACACGGTGTTAACGTAATTGCTTCTCCTACAAATCTATCATGCGAAATAACATAGAGAAAACATTTTTATGATGAGCAGCAGGTTCCAGTTGAGGTGGGGATAGGAAGGTCATTGAAAGAATATTTTCTTGGAGATGTTGACACAATTTTTACAGGTTGGACACCGGTAAGAGGAAAAGATTGAAGCCTTTTTTCTTCAGAGGACTTTGCCACCATCTGATTTCTGATGTTAACACAAACACAGTTTTGATCTCTTTGATATCGTTTTTCTCTCCTCCATTTTCTTTGAGGGAAGGCCAAGTTTTTAGTGCCGGGCTGTGAATTAGGACTCCGTTGTTATGTGAACTGCAGGGAAACCTATGGAAAGGCTTAGTGAAGGCTCCATGGTCATAAATCCCCCCTCAAACCCATCTTAAAAAGTCCTTGTCTTAGCATGTAGTGCTTCACAGGTTCCTAAGGCACAGTCTGAACCCCGCTGGACGTGAAGCATACCTCAGCAGAGCCATTCGGCTACCTTTGGGACGATGTGCTCGAGCTGGCCGCCATTCCCACCTTGCTTTTATTGACGCTCTGCAACCGAGAAGTGAGAGTTTTAATTTTTTTCATACATTTCCATTATAGAGCTGGAGAGGACTGAACTCATCTTGAAGAGGAGTTTGGAAAATGGGATTAACATATAACACATTAATATTCATACACATCCTCTTGAGAAAATGACCAGGTATTATGAGGAACTGAATGTATTCAGAAATTCGGTTTTCATCAGGGATCACTCCCAGAAACGCTGTGTTGTTCAGCAGCATCTCAGCAGGCAGGTTTCAGATGTTACGGAGCATCATACACCCTGTCATGCATCCCCTCTGAGGACTCCCAGGCGGTTTTGCAGGCTGGGACTTCTCTGCGACGCAGACATTTGGAGCTCATCAGCTCCCCTTGGAGGGCTGTTGCACGGTGGTGGAGATCCAGCAGAGTGGTAGGACTTGCTGGCCAGCGCAGAAATACGCTGCTGTAAATCCCAGCAGGCAGTCCTGGGAGCCCATACAGGAGCTCACCGCATATGTCTTCAAGCTATCATTTATTTTACAGTGCAGATAATACTCTAGTGTTATCTCTGAGAAGAAACACAGAACATAACCCTTCCTGTGCCCTATGCTTGCAATGCCCTCCCCAGGCTGCTTTGTCCCATGACTACCCTTATTATTGCCAGACCTACTACAGAATAAGTTATCTGTCCGTAAATTTAGGCTGGCAACTTCTAGCCGTTACAGCAGGACCTGCCTTTCGGTGGGGTGCTTGTATCCTGCTTCCCGGATGACCTTAGTATTAAGGATGGTGCTGTATGAAAGGTGCTGCGTGATATACGGAAGTCTCCTGAAAGTTTGGACTTGTTGACTCCAAAGAGCAGCAGATCTAAGGTGCTTGTCCACGGCTGAATTAGGGCTGTAATTAAAACACAGCCTCCTATGCAATTCAGTCCCATAATTACTGTTTATAGTCACATTCAGCCATGGTTCATGATGTCAAACATGTCAAACGCACACAAACCCCAACAGTGACAGGCGGCATTTATGGCAGCTTGTTTGGCTTTGAAAATGGAAGATATTGGGTAAAATCATCTCTTCCACCATGAACGGAGCAAAGCAATAAATAATGTGATGAAAGGAGTGGAAAGCTTTCTGGTGGGACATGGCATCCGTCGGGCACTGGAACAGGATGGACTTTTCCCTGGCGGGGGGCACTGAGCTTTCTGGGCAGGCGTTTGCATGAAAAGGGACTTGTTTGTACAGACAGCCTGGGGAATCCTCTATTTGGCTTAACACAGTGATTGCGGTCTGCTGCAGACAGGTTTCCAACCAGTGCCTCCATCTGTTTCAGACCCTGCCCTGGGGGCCCGATCCACTTCCAAAATTCTCTTTCAGCTGGGGTGGACCCAGTGCCAGGGAAGACAGGCAACAGCCTTGGCAGGGAGTAGGCACGGCACCTCCCAGCCCCAAAAGCATGGAAATGACACCAAAAATCGTTACCCCTCGTGGATGCTGCCTCTGTCTGACCTCTGAAACGCAACAGCATTCACAGCAAATCATTGGTGTTGAAGCGAGGAGCTTCCTCATCCCGGGTGGGCCATGTCTCAGCAGAAATGCATCCTTCTTTCTATTTTGTAATTCGGAAGAGATTTAGGGTGGAGATGGGCTCTGGCCCCAGCACCTCTGATGTGACAGAACTCATCCTTGGTCTCTTCAGTGCCAAAATCTCCCAGCTTCAAGATGGGGAAGGTGAAGGGCTATGCTTCCTCCCTGTTGGGTGGCTACAGGGAAGGAGAGCTTTCTCAGGGAAATAAAATTAATTTTTTTCTCATTAAACATCCAAGTTCACTTACTGGTTTACTCTTACGGAGCTGCCTGGTGAGAAAGGGTTAGTGGTGCCATTCCCCTTCTGGAGCACCCCAAATGGTCATGGGGTTGCACACACATCAATAAACTTCTCTTCGCACCTTTAATGCATGTTTATTTGAATAGGAACACAGTGACACAGGGACATAAAAAAATACCATCAGCTGTGCTGCAAGAAGGCCACCTAGCTCTTTTGGCAGGCTCCTCTTGCTGTTGGCTGAACCCTGAGGTCCCTTTTAATAGGATAGCACTGTTTATTATCTCATAGAGATCATTATAAATAGATGTTGTTAAAGATAATGCCACGTTATAAATAAAGGCGCCATATGAAATCACAATATTTAACTAGCTGCTGTCGAGGTATTTCTTTTCAAGAGAAAAAGAGTTCAACAGCCAACACTTTGCTGAGGCGAAACCATTCAAACCATCTTGGTGACAGATCCTTCATAAAAATACTTTCATTTATACAATAAATAGTTTCTTGCATGTGTCTCTTTTTATGTAGTTCAGTGGATGTATTGATTTGGAACCCTTAACTGATATAAAAACCGTCATCTTTAAACCCTACAAAACCTCATAACAGAAAGTTTGTTCCTCAAACAGGAAAACTGAGGCATGAGAAACACAAACAGGTCATGTTGACACCAGTTTTTCTACCAGGCTGCACATTGAGATTCAGATTTATTAGTCTGGAGACAAATGTCTCTTTGGGGGGAATGGAAACCAAGTGTTGCTGGCGTTTTAGGTATCACATTCACTGCAGAAAATACAAACTTAGCAAAAAATAGGAAATGTACCCCCAAAAAAATTGCCATTCCATTTACCTCAGAAGTGCCAGACTTCTTCAGGTTCCCAATGCACATCCTCTCCCTTCCCCCCTGGTTCCTAAGTGTGCAGAAACAAAAAATTACTTGCAAAATGCCCCTTCCCCAGGATCTGATGGCATCCTCCTTGGTACAGTCACCGGCCTGGCTTGGCAGGCAGCTCAGTCTCAGGCAGCCCTTCTCTTGCCAAGGACACAAACTCGATGGTTCAGCATCTCAGGGAGGCTGTGGGGCTGAGACGTGGTGGGGATTCACCCCGTGTTGTGCAATTCCCACGACAGGGTTCACAGGTAGAAGACCATCGCTCCAGGAAGTCTGATAGCACAGAGAGGCTGAGGAGAGGGAAGCAGGGAAGGAAAGTTAACCCTTGCGTCACCTGAACCAGCTCTAGAAACCTCTTTCAGGGTCAACAGAAGATGAAAGCTCATTTGCATTCAGTGTTTTATTGTTTGAGCAGAGCTGATGATGCCGCCCTTGGCTTGCAATGTGGCTTGTGCAAGAGTACGACTCTTAAGAAAATGCGGGAGTCTGCACTCCTGGCCTGAGTTGTTCGTGGCTTTGGTGTACATTGCATGGAGAAGAGGGTTGATCAGTACCTGTCATCTATATCAAGAAAATTTCTATGACAAAGGAACAGAGCAAAGCCATCATAGAAAATTGCTCTGTTGCTTGCTGAAGAGCTGTACCTAGGCAGGACATATCTCAAACTTTTATCCTTGCCAAGTCGTTCCCATATCAACATCTGCAGAGATCAAAATCCCCAGCACACATTCTTTGAGCTGTCAAAGCAGCCCTCAGCATCAGGATGAAGTTGTAATTATGCAGGATGAAGGATTTAACTTAACAGACCCTAGAGGAAGCCTGACTCAGGCAGAAGCAGCAGTATGATAAGTCAACCAGGGCAAAAGGTCTGATTGCTATTTCCCTTCCAGAGAATGGGAATAGTCATCTGGGCAGGGATAAGTACTTATTGTCCCAAGACAGCCTGCAGTTTTTCCCTGTAAAATACCTACCCCAACAAGAAGCGGCAGATGTTTCATGTAAATCTACCATAGGACAGAAACGTTCAGAAGGTCGGATGACCAGATGTACAGATAGGGTTGGGGAGATGGAGGAAACTGGCTTTCCCCTGGAGGAGTACCAGGAAGGAGTTTTCATTAGCACTTTGGATGCAGGAAATGCAAAGCCTGAGAGCTATTAATAGAAATGGCCTCTTACATGGATGCTGGAGAATAGCGGGCCTCCAGGAATGAGGAAATGACAAATCATTATAGATCCACAGAGGCTGTTTCACCCATGAGCGAGGCTACAAGAAATTCCTACCCATGTCCTTCCACAAGGAGCAACAGACCAGGCTGCTGGCTTTTGGTTCACTTTGCAAACTCTCCCACCAGTTGATGTCCAGGAAAGAAGAAGATGCAATTTGGCTGTGGAAATGCTCATGAGAGTGTTTATCCAGAGCCCATGAGGATTAAGGTTAATGCAGACAGGCTTTTCAAGAAAGGTGGCTGTCTTTGGGGCGTGAGCAGAGTGCCCCTGAAGATGGGATGTGAATTTGGGGAGAGGAAAGGATGGCTTTTCAGGACTCTCATCATGGGTGCCAAGGTCTTGCTGAACCAAATGCTTTCTACAGTGCTGGATGAATGCGGGTGTTGACCATGAAAGAAGTTTAATACAGGTTCTTGAAAAATGAATAAACCCCCCTGCTTTGTCATGAATGCCCTCGCAATTGCTGGGGCTGTGGGGGAGAAGGGGCATAAGCATTCTTGGCTGCAGCTGAGTAGTCCCTATAACCAGTAATCTCGGGGACTTGTGTAAACCACAGAATCTCTCATTGGCTAGGTTTCCCTTCATGCAGAGATGTGAGAATAAATACATTAAACATAGCTAGGTTATCAATTGCTCAGTTTTGCAGAGGGTAGAGCGCTCACCATGCATGGTCGCTATCCTCTCTGTAAAAATCCTGAAGCAGATTGATATGACTGTGTCAAGACGAAAAAAGAAAAGCCAAGACAGTATTTTACTTTAAAAACTGCATAAGGCAGCAGACCATCCCTAGGGCTTGTCTTCTAGTCCTGCAGGGAGTACTGTTTGCCTTCTCCCAGCTGTACCGTAGCAGTAATGTTCTTGAAGATCCCAGAGGTTTCTCTTCTTACTTTCCTAGTCTGTGAAACGGAGATAATATTTAGCTACTGCACAGATTAACGTCAGGCTACTGCAGAGATGTAAAACACTCTGCTAGTACTATGTAATTACGTTATTATGGTCCTGTAATAACACAGGCAAACTTACTTCATTTAAGGGTTGGCAAGGGTAACATCCCACTGTATGCAGAAGTTCATTCAATTTCTTTCCAGTCTGCTAAAACAGCAAAATAACTCTACCTATTCCCTGTGGCAGCAGCATTTACGGTAGTTAAAAATAGCAAAGCAAAATTAGTTCAAAATAATGAAAACAGAGCATTATATTGTCATGCTACCTAAGTTGCTGTTGCTGAATAGCTGGCATTGAGGAAGGGAGAAAGGAAAAACAAAAAAAAATAAACTGTTTGACACTGCCAATGGAATGTAGATACTAAAGACCTTTTTGGGCAAAGTTTCAGTTTTCCATTATTCAGTGTACACTAGTTGTCTCAGACACCTTAGACCATCTGATCAGAGAAAACGACAATTTTACGTCATTACCAGATGTCACCGTTTCTATTTGTCACCTGTCCGTTGCCTCACAGACCTGAGTCCACCCAAGCTAAAATCACATGGGTGTCTAGAGGAGGAGAAACATGATGGAGATAGAGACGCCTGCCTCCTCCCAGGGGTGGGTGGGGGGCCAGGTGGTGGGTGGACACCAGTCTGCCCCATCACCATCCTGCCAACTCATCTTTTATTCATCCCAAGTCCTGTCTAAGATGGAAAAAACTGTTCGAAGGGGAAAAATGTGAAGGATAGTTTTGCTAAAGCTGATTAATAGAGGACACCTTCTGCCTGGTTGGTGTGGTTACCTTCACAAATGCTCGTCTGTGCCCTGAGGAGGCAATGATGACTCATACAGGATAAACCAGACTTCTCCAACTCGCAGGAAGACACAAGAGCAAATGCTCTCTACGGTACAAAAATAATTCCTGATAATTTTAGTGATTCCTTTGCTTCAAACAGTTTGCACTGTTCACTAATTAGCCCTGTTGGATGTTGAATCAACAGGTTTTTGGGGGTATTAGCCAATAAAATTGTCTCTTCCTGATTATTTTCCTGGTCATGAAGGTGTTAGTTAACCATTATCCAGTTTGGATAACCTGAAGAAGTCAAATGTTTATCCGTTGGTGCATAAATAATACCTACAGGTATGACACTATAACTCATTTTATTCTCCCTTTCAAAATGCTATCTCTCCAGGCATCAAGGAAAAATAGGTCTCCTTCTCCCTGCTCTGGCCCTTTCTTTTTTTGGATTGTAACTAGTCACCCCACACAGGTATTTCCTGAAGGGTTGGCAGCTCAGCAGACAAGGGATAAAAGGTAGCACTGGGAAACAGAGATAGGAGGGGATTGCCAAAACCAGAGCTACTGTTGGGTTTTCTCCAGTCTTTTCCCCCCCTTCAGGTGTGCCACACAATAGGTGTGTTACAGGGGATGTTGCTCTTTGAGTTTCTTATTGAATTGCAAATGTGTAGATAACCCTTCAAAATTTCACAGAAACTATTTTTCTTTTAAATTTTCTCTTCCTTATTCAAGGCTGTGAACTACACCAATTTGAGCCATTAGCTTCTCCAGCTTCTCCACCTGTTCGTCTTATCAATCTGTTGCATCTTGTCACGGACCAAAATCTGAGGCTTTTCATGGGCTCTCTGGAATTTTGATCAGTTCTGTGAATTGATAACTGAATTTATCAGCATCAGTAGAAGCTCATGTGTAAGGCCTAATCAAAACCCTGCTGGAACCAAAAATCTTTCAGGTAAAAAATTATTTCAGGAAACTGGGGGCTTCAGTGCCGAGGCTGTGATATCCATGTGGCCCATCTGTGGAAATCCTTCCCAGGCCACTTAGGGTTGCCGAATCCTTTCTCTGGAGGTGTTTGCCACTTAACATCTGACGTTCCTCAAGCCAAAACAAGATCCATTAGACTTCACAGAAGTCAGTCCGCTGAGGGCCTCTGTGGTTTCACCTGATGGGGTTGCAGTTGTGCGCCACTGAAACATACCTGCAAAATCTGAGCATCTTGCATACATGTTCACCCTGGGGGCGGGGGGGACTGGGGTGAGGGAAGAGAGAGAATGGAGAAATATGGTAGATTTTAGGAAAAATAGACTGAGTAATTTTCCGTCTCGGCCTGGCCCTGTTCAGAATGTGTGATTTTACTGGCTTATGCCAAGGGCTCATTTTTTGGGGGTTATTTTTGTTTATATAAAGGAATATATTTCACCGTCAATATTATAGCAGAGAAGAAAATCTTTTGGAAGAGGCATATGCATTCAGTTGCTGGGCATTATATCCTCTTCTTTTTCTTCCTTTCTATTTCTCAGCAAGCTCTGTGATCTCTCGCTGCGGGAAGTCACAACAGCTCTCACGCCAACAACCATCTTTGTTTTACTCCTTCCCGAGGAGCTTTCAAATTTTCTCACTGTCTTCAACAGCTCACTGCCATCAGAGGTGAAAAAGACCTTTAGCTGCTTCCTCTGATGGTATGATTGAAGGATGCTCCATTCGAAGAGGCATCACCAAACATGCTTCTTGCGTAGCTGATTGACATGGGCATTGTCAGCTCCCAGCTGGCCCTAGATGGACAAGCACCTGAATTCACCTGCAATCAAGGAGCATGCATCACTGCTTGACAGCCTGAGCCCCATTAGTGGAGGAAGGGTCATTAAAGAAGCAAACTGCTGGCTTGTTCTTGCCATGACCTTGTTTCTTATGGTCCAACTAAAACAAATGTACGAATTGACATTCCAAGCATAATAAAGAGGTTTCCATATCCGTTGCACTTTCATTGCACAACACCCTTCAACAGAAGCGTTCAGCTAATGGAAAACCGAAATCGTTCAGAAAAAAAGAAAGAAAAGAAAAAAATTGTCCATTTCTTCAACATCCTCTTTGCTTTCAGATGAGAAAGGAAAGGGGGATGTAGAGAAGAATGTAAAGAGCAAACATCTTAAAATGCCAACGAGAGCCTTTTGGAAGCTGATTAGAACCATTTGTGTGTGGTCAACAAAAAAAACTTGGAGTTTGCAGAAAATGGAAAGGAGACAACCTCTGCTCTGTTCTGAGTCACAGAACAGATGCCAGTGTTTCTTCTGACTTTACAACTTTTTCTTGGCCTATCCGGGTGAAAGTCTGATTAAAAATGGGGGTTGAGAGTGCTTGCTGAAAAACCTCCCAGATTGTAATCCTAGCACAAGGGCAAACGGAGACTTGCAGTAAATCATTGCTGGCTGCCTGGATCACTTATCAAATACAACAAGCAAAGACACCCAGTCACGGCCATAGGAAATCGCACGCCCAGCGGCCTGCTCCTTGCGAGGAGCCTTTGCTGTTTTTTCGGTGGGAAAAAGAGAGTAGAAAACAGACTATCTGAATTACAGCTGAAGGGAAAGAAAAGAAAAAAAAAAAAAGAAAGGAAACCCCAAGATTTTTTGTAAAAAAACCATAGACATGGATGGAAAGAGATTTATCTACTCCAAAACCATTTTTCCTTCAGTGGTGTCTTAGGTAAAATGAAATAAACCAAGAGGATTGAATTTCACTGGGAGAATGACTGTGAGGTCTGCTGCGCAAGCCAGATTTTCCAACCATACATTTAAAAGCGGTTACTCAAGTTTGGGTTAAAAAAAAAAAACAAAACCAAAAAAAAACCACTTACCCAATTTCCGAGCAGTCTGTGAATCGTGAGGTTCAGAGATGCAGAGAAACAGAGCGCTTATTTACAACTCACACTGAGATCTTTCCAAAGGACGAGCGTGTCATGACTTTTTTCACTGCCCTCTTGACCTCTCCGGGGGGTTCGTGTTCTGCTGTGTTTTATTTTTCATCATCAGGGGCTTTAGCGAACATAAAATTCCTTTCCCCATGAATGCTCCCAAGAAAAATGGGCAGCCAAGACAAGCTGCCTAAGGTCTGCTAGGTGCAACAGCCATGAGCATTTTGAATCACTGCAGTGCCAGTTAATCAAAGGCAGCTCAAACTGGAAATACCGTGCTCATGGCAAATTTAGCATCCATTATATCCACTAGTAAAACCAGCAGCAGCTGAAAACGCTGGAGAGGGAAACTTAAACTTCAGAAATAAAGGAATCTCATTCAAGAAGAGCATCCTTTATAAATGCCTTTTTTCTGTTGTTGATTTTTATAGGATTAAAGGAGATAATTAGTTTGCTAAAGCTTTAACCAAAAGAAAAAAATGAGACATTTGTCCTTCAGAACTGAAGATAACAAAGTGGCTGGGAATTAATACTGATCCAAGATTCAGACCTTACAAATTGTCCATGAGATTCGCTAAGTTTTTCGTTAGCAGCTGTTAGCAGTAATTCAGTCACACTGGCTCAGTATTGAACCAGAATGCAACGGTTGAATCCCTGATGAAGGGTTCAGTCTATGAGTTCTTATTAACCTCCAAAAACGGGGTTCTGTTTTGATCTGGCATAACAATTCTCCTTATAGCACCTCTGTCTTTATATGGACCAGTCAAAAAATTGTATTCATTTTTCTGGTTGAATGCTTTATCTAGCAAGCCTGGTTTCTATATTTAACCTGACTTTCAGCAGCATCACCATAGATTTTGTTTTTTGTACTGAACCTTTGTAACTTTTTGGCATATCATAATCTTTTGGCATGCCCTAATGCTTCTAGATGGTGCTAATATAAATCACTCCTTAACCTTTTCAATCCAAAATGCTGTATGAGTTTATCCGAAATACTGCAGTTGCTCAAACTATCCAGTGGTCTTTAATGGTACAAAGCAGAGGGAGTAACCTAAACCTTGAGAAGGGGACAGTGTTCTTCACCTCTTTTCCACAGCTTTGCTGCTAAGAGATATTAATTCAGCAATGGTGAGAAGCAACCATATTCGAAACCAGAACTACATTGTAACAGAGAGGAAGATGGCACACAGTTCGGCTTTTACTAACAGAGAAACGTACTACATTCAGGATTTCTGAGACTGTAGGTAGCTCTGCTGTAGGAAAGGCTTTCCCAAAACGTGGCTCAGTTACACAGAATCCTTACCTTGCAAGATCCATCATATGACTAAGCCTCCTCTAATATCTTGCACTTGATTCCAGAGCCATTTAAAAAATAATCACATTTGCAATTTGTCTGCCATGAGCAGAAATCCAGCAAGGAGAACTTAACAATTTAACAAAATCTATTGCTAATGCCTTCCTAATTCTAACACTCCTTAAAGCTTACCCCAAATGCTAAAGCAGTGAGGCAGTAGATACGGTCATCAGGCACCCTTATTTAGTAAATTATCATGGCTTTACAGGTTTATCCCTTTTTTTTTTTTCCTCTCCTTTATTTCCACCACAGCAAAATAGTAATAACTTGGTCATTCTCCAGCAGAGGAACTTTATTCTTAACGAGAGGCATGGGCAGAGCCTTTTATTTGTGGAAGAGTTCCCCTGTGTCAGACTCACGCCTGGAAATGCTGTAGGTGGGCGGAAGGCAAGGAAGGTCCATCACCAGTGCACACCTCACCAGCAGGTCCAATCCTGTTAACAACAAAGGTGCCTCCATGACACACCAGCAGAAAGCACCTCTGATACTAATTTATTTCATCAAACAGCCAGAGCTTGGCATCCATATGCATTACTGACAGAGCACGTGGGGCAGGTCTGCAAAATAATTGTCCCTGGCACACAGCTGTGTTAATGGGGACAGGAGAAAAGAGAAACGAGGGCATTCGCTTTCTGAGTTTTCTCCGCAATTTCCAGCTGCCGAGATGTCAATGAGGTCTTTATAAAGTTGCTCAAGCCGCTTCCTGCAACCTCTGCCCAACGCAGCTATGGCGGAGTTGTGCTGTTGCAGGNGAAGGCAAGGAAGGTCCATCACCAGTGCACACCTCACCAGCAGGTCCAATCCTGTTAACAACAAAGGTGCCTCCATGACACACCAGCAGAAAGCACCTCTGATACTAATTTATTTCATCAAACAGCCAGAGCTTGGCATCCATATGCATTACTGACAGAGCACGTGGGGCAGGTCTGCAAAATAATTGTCCCTGGCACACAGCTGCGTTAATGGGGACAGGAGAAAAGAGAAACGAGGGCATTCGTTTTCTGAGTTTTCTCCGCAATTTCCAGCTGCCGAGATGTCAATGAGGTCTTTATAAAGTTGCTCAAGCCGCTTCCTGCAACCTCTGCCCAACGCAGCTATGGCGGAGTTGTGCTGTTGCAGGGTTACCTTAGTTAATGCTAAGGGGTTTTTTTTTTTCTGAGACTGCCCTGAAGCTGGTGTCAGGTGTTTTCTCTGGGCTCAGCTGGTAAGTAGCTATCAGGAAGCAGGTAACAGATCTACTCTCCTTTTCTTCCCTTCTGACAAAGGAAATTGTTTCGGTTTTCTGTCTCTGAGGAAGCAGCTTTATTTTTATGATCCTAGTGGGGAAAACTGAAGGCTTGGGAACTTTATTTTTCTGATTTTCGTTTTATGGAGCTATTTTGTCTGTCTTTCCAGCTTCAACTAAGCTGCAGCAATGCTCTAACAACAAAAAACTTCTTCAAAAGGGATTTCTTTTTTTTCAAGATTTTCTTTTTGCTGCTAGGGGGGTGGGGAAAAATGAAGTTGTATCTCTTTATCTTCACCGGAAGGAAAGAAATTGGACAGATATGTTACAATTCTTATCTTGTTCCCTGTGTCTCACACGTACTCTATTGGAAGGAAATTTTAGTTCAGGGAATGTGCTAAAAGTTAAAGGAGGGTAACTGTGCTCAGGGGACAGAGATGAGATGCTCTCTTTGCTGATGAGAGTCTGGCTGCAGAGAGGTACAAGCCCAGGGCTGCAGCAAGGATGATTTCAAGTTACTACTCTTTTGTATGAAAAGGAAAGAAGGAGTTGCCTCTTCCATCCTTTCCTCTTTTCCCATTAGAAAGAAATTTGCTCTCTCTTCCTAACTCGCTGAGAGCGCAAAATGATGCTTCTCAACAAATAAAATTGGTGAAAATATTTATTTCCGCAGAAGTACTGCGGATAGGCACACCTTTTGTAATGAACCCTAGCACCACCCTGTTCTCTTATTTTTTTCAGTCCTTGGCGACAAAATTTGGCTTCTGCAGAATGGTTGTTTATGAAACTGGCAGTGATACTGGAAAACAAGTTTTGTCCGCTGTCTTAATTCTATATCATAAAACCTCTCCAAACTTGTATATCTAAATTAAGCCTGATATAAAAAAGGAAAATATTGGCATGCTTTAAGGTTGTGGCATTTGTTCTGCCTGCCAGCTCGGTAATGCCAAATCTACAGCCATACCCTCCCAGACAGTAAGTGTATCCTATACACCAAGTTTGCTCTCCCGAGGACAGATATCTTTGTTGCTGTCTTTTCTCTTTGAAGAGAAAAAAATATTTTGCTAAGAGATATTAAAGTCAAGTCTTCGATGTTTTTTTGCTCACTTGCTGAGAGTTCAAGAAACCTTATTACTGCTGAGGGGGGAGTCACAGACACAAAATGCAGAATTATGCAAGTGTTTGAAGAATTACAGACAGGGGGTTCCAAACGCACCCCCTTTTTAATACTCTGTTACTTTCTATTCTTTGTATCAAACGTTTTGGAGAAATTATTCCACAGGTGAGTGAAAAGGGGGTGAAGAAGTGGTAGAAATTAAGACAACACCTTCATGCCTAAAGAATTTTAATTTTTTTTTATCTATGGGGGAAAATGCATTTCACGTGTGTTCTCTTATGCCACGATGTAGGAATATGATGGAAAACTTGAGATTTCTGGAACAAAGATGGGACAGTTTTAACAGATTAATTTTGATGCTCAGTAACAGTGAGCTTGAAGGGGACTCGTTTCCTTTCAGCCAAGGTGCCCGCAGAGATAAGCAAGGTTTGAGAAGCACAAAGGACAATATCGCCTTCCCCTGCCCATGTCATTTTATTAAAAGGTGGATCTATATTCAGCGCCCTGTTGACTCCTTCTGGTCTCAGCTTTCTGTCTCCGACAGGAACTGGTACCAATGCCAACTTCTGCATTGACAAAGATTTGAGCTGACACCGGCGGTGATACTTTGTCAATAAACTTGACACCAGAAATGTTTGCCATGATACGAGACTGCTCACCATTGACGAACACAGATTCCTTTTAAAACTGGGCTCACTGCAACTTCTTTTGCAGTAATAATACTTTCCTACTAGGGGAAATCCAGCAAGTGAGATCTGATTGTGGAACACTGTCAGCCTGCAATGGCACTCAGGAGAGTGTGTCAGCACTTCTGTGTTTATAAGCCACCTGATGTAATGGTAATAAGATGCTAACATGAGAGTCCACCTCTGTAATCTGCCAGCTGCTGGCTGCTCTATCCCTTTTTGGTTCAGGAGTTATAACAAGATGTTTCTGGTCTGTAATCAATGTAAACTTCCCATACAAAATCTGGTGGAATGTCCCAATTCCTGAATAAAACACTCAGTGCTTTGTTTTTTGTCTAAGCATAATGTTGCCTTGCTTTAGCTATGGCTCTCGAAATGAAAGCAGTTTCTAATCTTATTTTGCCATCTAACATTTTTTTAAAACAGGATGAAGCTGGCAGGTGAGATATGAAATAGAGACCAGCCGGCACAGCTGGAGTATCTTGGAACCAAGGTGCATCTCATAGCCTTATCGACATTGGTGGTATCTCAGACCAAGTCCGATTGGTGCATACCCGTAAGCTTTGGTTTAGGTTTCTCTAATGCCGGAAAGCTGTCGGCCTCAGTGGGACAGAGACATATGAGAAGTTATTCAGATGCGTAAATACTTACGAATGAGATCCTCAGTGTGTTTGCAGATGATGTTTTTTAGTATTGTCACTGTCAATAAATGAACTAATAACTAAGCAGCATCAAAGTATGTATTGGTTCTGCACTATATTTGAGCACAATTTATTAGAGCACTTTTGCGTCATTTTACTGGGAGACACGCTACCTGTTCAATAGAGTGGTGTGTTTGAAGACCTAGCCTAGCCTGACCTCTTGGTGTTTGCAGATGTGCAAAGGTGAGATGTGAGCAAGACACACCTGAAAATAAAGATCACAGGTTCAGCAGTGATTTGGAAATGAGGTCAACAGTGTCTTGGGAATACTAGCTGGCCTAAACCACAAAGCTATATTTGCATTGAACTTTTGCCGGCTTTTGTGATGAGGAGAGACAGTCAACAGCATGTGCCCAAAAGCCTCAGCTGCTCACAGTATGATACCCTATGCCAGCTACAAACCCATGAAAACTCCACAAATGGTCAAGTCAAGGCTGTGCTCTGCCTCCCTGTTAGTCTCATATCGTACTTGACAAAGTCATATCCCTTCAGGCAGGTTTCTGGAAACAGGTTTGCTGTTGTGCCTCCTCCAAGGGCTGCGAGTAACTGCTCTCCCAGTTAAGAGGACAAGGGCACAGAAACCCTTTGAGGGCTACCAGGGTCCCTAGCATTGATGCTGTCCCAGCATGAGCACGAAATTAACTTCTTTCTCCTGGGTCTCAAGCAAAGCAACTAGACGTTGCAATATTGTCCCCTCTTTCGACTTGAACCCAGGCCTCCCAGCTGCAAATTCAATAGAAAGTGCCTGTTTTCTATTGAAAGCTGCTTAACTGGCTGCTGTTCTTGTTCCTCCAGACGAATTTGCATTAAAGAAAGACCTGCGATCTTTGGCATTCCCTATGCAAAACTCCATATTTAGTGTATAGAGCTGGCAGTTCTCTATACGCCCACATCTGTCTCTGCTCGCCACAGCTGATTTATGTTTAATATCTCAAAGGCATGTGGTGCCAGTCCCACATTGAGCTCTGGATTGTGGTGGTCCGTCTGTATTTGTTGAAATTGGGCCCAAAGAAGCTGGCTTGGAGCAGAGACTGCGAGGAATGTGAGCCAGTGGCCGTCCAGACAGCTCTGTCAGCAAGCTCAGGAAACTGGCTGAAAAATACTGGGAAGAGGCCCAGATTTCAAACAACCTGTGGAGCTCTCATGAGAACACACTGTTTTAAAACAGAAAGCTGAGTGATATTCTTAATTACAGATTTAAAAAAAAAAAAAAAAGGAAGGTTAATGATGTCCCTTGCCCTTGTAGTATGCAAGGCATGTTCCCCAAATCACGGTCATCGAACAAGCAGCCTTCGCCCTCTTGCGTAGAGTTCTCATTTTCGTGCACTGCATTAAGTGTTTCTTCTTCCCAGGCAGAGATAAAGATCAAGACACTCTTGGGATCCCACAGTTATGGGCTGACCTGTAGCTCTTTGCGGTAACGTTGGCCGTGTAGAGAAATCTTTGGCTCGCGGGTTGGCATTCAGGGGCTTGTGCAGGCGGTCCACTACCATCTCCTATCAGTCACCTTGGAGCTAATGGTGGGTTTTGCTCATTAAGGCTGTCATCCAATAAAACAGAAGGCTATCAGTACAAAAGCTTCAAGTCCAAAAGGTGGTTTTATCTCCTGGACTAATGAGCTCCACGGTCTTATATCAGACATGGGATAGCTTGAGCACAGATATGATTTAACTAAGCGCTTCTTTCAGAGCTCAGCGTTGGAGTAACGGGGTGGAATGCAAAAGCCTGTGTTTGCTAGATGAATTAATGGTCCTTCTTGGTCTTAAATTTTATGAATTTAGGCCCTGGATGGAATCTGGCATATTGGGTCAGTCAGTGTCTAGCCTGAGAGAATGAATTACTTAGATGCTTTCTCTTGAGAAATTCTTGTTGGGTTTTTTCTTTTTTATTTATTGGTAACGTGATTGGGTCAGCATATCTGGAGCTTGGGAAATAGCACAGATTTAATATTGGGCTGCAATTCATTATATCTGAGCATTTAAGTCTATATGTTGGGACAATGTTTCATTGCTTTTCAAGTCAGGAAACGACTACCCTGCATTCTGACTCGCACAGGGCTTGCAAAGAAAGATCAGTTAAACCTGTGTTCTTCGGATTTTATTGATAGTCTATTTGATTTTAAAAGATTTTATCTCAGTTAAAAAGTTCTCAGAAGATGAGTTTTAAAACACTGAAAGGGCTGCTCATAAAATGTAAATTGGGAAAAACCAAAAGCAAACTTGTTCAGAGTAAACTGTTTTATTTAATTTGAAAATATTTCATATGAATGGAAAGAGATTTTTTCCTGTGTTTAAAAACTGATCTTCTCTTGATTATTCCACATGTCAATGCTCTACAAACTTTTTTCAATGTCAGTGATGACATTAGGAAGGGGAGTAAACAGAGAAAAACACATTAAAATAAGCTTTTGATAGTGACTCAAGGTTAAACAGGGTAAAGCCTTCCTTGTAATATTTGTTAGAGGCTAAAATTATGTGGCTCTGTAAAACTGTAACTATAGTTATGTTTCACAAAGTTTATCTGTTAAATACATGCTTCTTTTGGTCAGCAGCTTGGTGGCAATGATTTATGCCAACTGGCCTAGAAACGGTGAAAATTAGTTTAAGGCTCAGTCCTGATTCTCTGTTAAAAGTGTCTGTTCGGAAAGTAGGGCTGGGAGGGAAGGAGAGGACTTCAGAAGTTTCAAGTGGAATGGAAACCCAGTGTAACAGAGCGCTAGACTGTTTAATATCTATATTTAGTACCTCCTGATCTCCAATGGCTGCTATACAAACAGGTATTAAATGCTGGCCTTGATGCAGAATTCTGCACAATTTAATAAGCTCTGGACAAAGCCTCAAATTACTAGTCCAGAAATAAGGAACTGCAAAGAACTTCTGGGGTCTGTTTCCTCTTTTTAATTACTTTGCTGCTTATGCTACTACTTCTGCAGGAAGTTTGTTCCAGAATCTCTTGCTGCCAGTGGAAATCACTTGCTCTGAAGAGACCACCAAATTCAGCAAACTAGACATTTTCAGATCATTTATTTTCCCTCTAAACCCGTAAATGTCTTTCTGGCCAACGTGTGCTGTGTATGCCAATGTTGTTCTTTATCCAGAGAGTTCTAGCCACTCGCCTGCATATTTCCCTGGATGCAATCTCGGGGGATGGTTGGGTCCCTGCTCCATCTCCGCTTTGCTAAGCTAAAGAGAGCAAGTTCCCCGTTCCACCAAACATCCTCATACCTTCCCACTGCATCCATTCAGGTTCAGATCAGATAACTGAAGGCACATGGTATTCCAGGTGAGGACCAGTATCTTTCACCGTCACATTCCTGTTTTCCTTTTCTCAATGCATTTATTAGTGTTTCACCTGCTTCTTCCAAAAGCAAGTCACACCAGCATCTGGTAGTCTTAATGAGAATGAGCATATGCATCAGGTCTGTCTTCTTCTCTATCTTTTCCCACAGAAAAGAAAATAATCTCACTTGCAGAAATCCTTGCTCTCATTCCATCAACTTCATGCCTTGCAGTCTCTAAATCTAATGTCTTTTATATTACTTGAACTTCCAGGATCCTATAGTTCTTTCTAGGTGCTGTGCCGAGCCTCTTTTGTACTGATTAGGTCTCCAGGCTTAATTTTGCTTCTTTGTCTAACTTGTCTGAACTTTGCTACTATGGTTCTTGAGAACACCACATAAAATTGGTCTCAAGATGGATCCTTGGAAATTGCCTGAAACCTCCCACCACCCAACCATTCCAGACAAGAAGACTGGCTCGCGTTGAGCAGGTTTCTTACCAGGTTACAGTTTGGTGCAGGCTCCCATCTTCTTCACTTCAACCAAGGACTTCCTCTGAAGTACTACATGCTTTTAGCTCCACTTAGAGAATACAGAAAGATCAGGGAAAGACTTTATGTTAGAATTATCTCAGGTAAACTCACATCACACTTTGTTTCTTTTCTTTACCTTCATGTCTGTAATTGCTCTCATTCTTTCATTTTTTTTCCTAAAGCTTTTCAGATTACCGAGGACAGCTGCAGGCATCTGTAGTTGCTCAGGCCACCCCAGCTGGATACATTTATTTCTATCCCGGCTAATGGCCTGTCCCAGTTTTTCCACTATTCTGGATTATTTTTTCCCTCTGTACACTGATTTCAGCATATTGAATCCTCTGAGATTTATTCTCACCTCAGATGTGGCAACTTCCATTCCCAGCCACTCATGAGCCATTCAGGATTTTCCCATATTCTATACACTCTTCGTTACCGAAAACACACATAATGCATTCATTTAATTTTGGGAATGATACTCAGTTTCTTTTAATCTCAAAGCCATCCTAACTGCATAGCAAAGCTACGTCTCCTTTTCTGGTTCTCCTTTTATTCTTTTGGTTAAAGAACTTCTGTTGTTTATTTTAATATCCTTTGCAAGGTCTGACTCAGCTTGACTTTTGGCAATTCTCACTTTACTCCTATGCTTGCTGACCTCTAACATGCAGCTTCCTTTGCAGATTCATCTCTTTTTCCATTCTTATCCCTAACAAACGCTATGAAGCAAGCCGGTTAGCTCTGGGCCCTTCAAATTTTTCCTCTCTTATGTGCAATGTGAGTCCCACATCAGTTTTCCACTTCTGGCGCACAGAACTTTCAATACCAGCATTGAACCTGGGAAGATCCTTTGCATGACATGGCTGTTTACATCCACTGCAACTTGAATCCCTATGTTTAGAGAATACGCAGAATTACTCTCTAAATCTCTCATGCTTACATATATAGCAAGACTAAGCTTTGTAATTATTGACTTCAGAGGTGCTATCACACTTGAATGAAAGGTTGTCCCACTGCCAGAAAGCAGGAACAACTTCCTTGCTTGAAAGAAACTTCTTGTCTAAGGGTTTGATCCCTATAAGGAAGCAAAGAAATGAAAGTTACTCATTACTGGGGTTGCCTGAAAACATTCTTCCAAACCATAATTTAACCAAAAAATAAAGGCTTTAATTCAGTGAGTTTTGCCAAAAGGTGTCTGCTTTGATTGCTTTCATTTTTAATTAGAAGCTTGCAAGGTTTCTGCAATATTTCCAATGAAAACTGAAAGATGTGGGCATTCTTAGTCATTTTTCAACTTTTGCACTTCAATTTTTGAACAATTTTGCTTTTGTGGCAAAAGTTTATAAATGCATGAGTAATTTTTAGGAAAACAAACATTTTTCTTTTTTTTTTTTTATCCTTGGGATAATAACCTGCCCTTGTCCAAATTCTGTACTGAAACGAGTTCCATTTTTCTTTCACAGTGATGCTATCATCTCACACACTGTTGAACAAAACTTAGAGGAACATGCAGCTCCTGTCCTACAGAAACACCAAATTGCAAATGAAACTGAACAGCTGAAACTCCCGTTGAGATCCACGAGGGCTGAGATTGCACAATCATGACTTAATCCTATGGTACTATTTGTTTTATGCTTGCAAAATCTGAACAAATATCCAGAGATCATATTTATTCAGCATCTCTGCCACAGAATGTCATGGA
This sequence comes from Steatornis caripensis, assembly GCA_013398225.1. NCBI lineage: Eukaryota > Metazoa > Chordata > Aves > Caprimulgiformes > Steatornithidae > Steatornis > Steatornis caripensis. Next base: position 359,216 of record VZSC01016558.1, on the reverse strand, counting down.
GGACAAAAGAATGCATTCAGGAAGGGATTAGACAAATTAATGGTGGATAAGTTCACCAAACATGGGAGTCTGGATGAAATATCTGGTTTACTCAGTTCTTAAGCTGCTGGGAGCTGGAAGCACAAACCAGGGAAAGGATCATTCTGTTCTTGTCCTTGTTTTTAAGTTATTTTCCCTAACCAATAGCTGCCTGCTACTAATAGAGCATTATTATTATTATTATTATTACAAATTTTAATTTTAAATTAGAAGTATCTGCATTCTTCAAATCTTGTATTTTTTCATGCCTCTTGAAACTCTGAAGTCTTCCAATCAAGACTAGGTTCTTCAATCAAATATAATTTCATCAGAGAGAAAAAATATTCTCAATAACACACTAGATAGCCTCATAATCCCATCTGACTTCAAAATATGTGTTATTGTACCTTCATTAGAAATAAATCTCCTCCATCATTACTCAACCATGGAAGTGTTTAGATGGAGAGCCTTCCTGATTTTGATGTCACCCAAATATTCTTGGAAGTTGCCAACAAAGGACTTGGTCCAACAGCTGTTATTTACCTCATTCCTTCTCTCTTATGACTGCATCACTAATTTTACTTCCACTAACAGCTGTTCGGGGATGAATTTCTCATTGTCCAACTAAGACAGCCATGTTACCATCAAACTTCACTTTCAGCCTCATTTGATTTGATCTAAACACTAGTATGTGGTGGAATTTGTTGATTATGAAATGTCTCATCTTTTTAACAAAGTGCTGCTTAAGTTGGCTTTGAGAAAGAGTTAAAGTTGGTGGAACCTATGGCATTGGTATCTTGCTTTTCTTTGTAAATCAGAAGTGAGTATTCAAGAAGAATCAGATTCACAAAGACACAAACAGAATGTTGTCTGGGGTGGAAATGCCTTGTTTTTCACTGCGGGGAGTGAGTCCTTTAAACTAAAGTTCTACAGACATTTTGAGTGAAATATTTCCAAAGCACATAACTTTTTTTTTTGTTTGTGTTTTAGAAGTACTTCTAGCCATGTGGGTTTTTTTTTTCCAAACTAGTTAGAAAGCATATTGATCCCTGGACTACATTCTGCTCTATTGCAACTCTGTCAATTAAACAGCAGAGACATGATCCAAACCCGCTGGAACTGAGCAACATCAATGCACAAACAATGGTAGATACCAACCCACTTGGTCATTTGACTGTTCCAGCTGGATTAGAAAAGAAAAGAAAAAAGAAAATGTCATTTTCAGCCAGGCCACATGATGCTATACAGCATCAGTTTTATTCTTCCTCCCCAGATATATAAATCTTCGCAGCACTTTACTCAGATTATTAAAACTGCTTTCAGAATGTATAATGAGTAAGTTGGTTTCTGGTTTACCAGATAAAAACAGAGCAGAAAGAAACCCCTTCTTTTTTAACTAACATCCAGCCAGACAAAACCGGATTGGTGGCCACAAAATACTGTTATAATCAAATCTGATATAAATAAAGATTTTTTTTATTTGCTATATACCACTGGTAACTTTATGCCCACCACCAGATAAAAATTAACAACAAATACCTAATATTTCTTGAAATACGTTTTTGTACTGGCTTATGGAATGTCTGTGAGCAGTTTGCAATGCCATTGGATCTACGTGTTCTGCTTTGGCTGATGACGATCTATACAGATATTTTATTTCATCAGACCTTAAGTTTGTTCAGAGATGTTGGAATTAGAATTTTGTTGCTCAGTTTTGACAGACCACATAGTATTTTTCACTGAAAGAGCATAGCAAGGATATTTGAACCTGCAAATTAAAGGTCTGGTTTCTATAAGACCTTGCAAATTGCTTTCCACAAACGTTTTCTCAGTATACTTCAATTCTTACAGTCCCCCACAAAGCAGAGTACTTAAGCACTTATTTAGATGCTGAAATGTGTCAATGAACAGGCAACGGACTTAAGAACATGCTTCAGGTTAAGTACATAAGTAAACACATTGCTGAATAAGCCCAAATGATTACAAAGTGTGATTCCCCCCACCAACTTAAATTCAAATGAATACTTTCGGAAATATTTTGCATTAATTTCCAATATAGTATTTGGACAAGCAAGCAGGGAGGCAGCACAGTCTACTGTAGCCACAAGTAAATACTGCAAAGAAGGTTTCATGCCCTGGACCCATCCTTCACAGGGGCAGACTGTTTGGGGAACGGGGAGTTCAGCAGGTTTTGGTACCAGGGAGGAGCAGCAGCCCCACGAGAGCTGCCTAATCACTAATTACCTGGCAGTTACCAGTTGAGGAATATTAGCTTGATCCAAAGGGGACGTGTGCAAAGACTTTTGTTGATATTAAAATGAAAATATTTAAGAAAACCCATTTAAAATAATGATCACATGCGTGAGCATAAATTTGCATTATCTAGATAACTTGTTTCTCTGGGAGCTAATTGTATAACTAATTATCGTATTTCCTAATGCTGCTGTGATATAGTTTCCTGGACAATTGCACAGGAGACGTAAAACTGTGCCTTTGCTGAAAGAAATCTGTTGGTCAACAAGCTCAGTTCAGAGTGTAAATTGATGGCTCACTAATGTCATCCTTGTTCAAATGAGCTTTCTGCTGGCTCCAGAGAGCATTTCGCCTTAGTAAAAGAATAATTAAGAACTTCAGGATGAGGCCCAGGGCTGCTCCCAAACAATGCAGCGAATCTTTTCGAATGACTTCGTCTGCTCTGCTTTCCTTGCACCGTCCGTGTGTTTTGCAACCCCTTCATGGAAAGAGAGCAGAAGGAAGGATTTCTTTCCAGAAAACAAAGGATTTCTTCAATCTCTTTGGGGTCTGTCATGCCCAAAGCACAGCAGGTCAGTGGCTGTTGTGCCCTTGCTCCTACGACTGGGCAATGGGCATTCACTGCTTTCCTTTATTGTATTGGAGACCTTGGTGGGCTGCTGGAAAAAAAAAAAAAGACTGGGAAAGGGGTACCGGGGAGGGGAGGGTGAGCGCATGAGAGAACCACATGTTAACGTTGCCTGTGTATGAACAGCAAGCTTTCTGGCTTGACGTTTATTGAAAAAATAGATCTTACACTGTATCCACCCAACACCTGTTGAGAAACACTGACCCCATTACAGAGGTTGGATTTACACTGGCTCTGTATAACACCCTATAAAGGAGGCCACTGGTGCAAAAGATTAAAGAATGCTGTTAAGTAAGTTGTTTTATTTCTTTTGAGACTGAAAGAAAGCTGCAAAGTGAGAGAAAGCTTTCCTCGGTTATTTACTCTTCATTACTGGGGATCTTGAAGGGCCTTGTATAAACTGCTCTAGTCGGGTCATGACAACACTTTATAAGGTGCAAATGTTGAGGTGGAGCCAGTGCTATACTGCTGGGGAAGCAAATGGAAAGGTCCCTCCCGACTAAATGGAAAGTTAGTGCTAATAAAAGCTCATGACTTTGGCACAGCTTCCCAGGCACAAGGGGCCCATGAACATGGGTTTGCACCAGGTCTGCCGAGCCCCGAGCAAGTGACCCAGCCCCGCACACGGCCGACGGCAGTACGCGCTGCCCTTGGTGAAGTTTCTCCACGTGAACTTCGTAAAGTCCTTTCTGGAGCTAAAAATCAGATGTTTAAGGGTTGGGGTGAAAAAAATCCCTTCTTTTTTACTAGCTGCTGTATAATGAATAGCCCATTTCAAGGAATGTGTGAGTTCCTATTAGGGCTGAGTGAATGCTGCAAAATATTTTCAGTCAATGTGTGTCCCAGTTTTCAAACAAATGGCTTTCTGTGTATTCGCTCCCCTCTGCTCTCTGCCTTCCCCAGTCATTTGTGGGATCTGGTTCTACATGGGCGAAGGCTGAAGGATCACCTGCGTTCACCAACAGTGGGATAAGGCTGTGCCTGCCTCATCCCCTTTTGTTCAGTGAATTATTCCTCGTGACGGGAACCTCCAGTATTTTGGGTCCAAGCAGGTTAAGCGAGGCTTGCAAGGGGTCATGGACATTGAGTGGTAACATCCAAGTAGGGTATTGGAGGATTGACCTTGACCCTTGAATTTTGGGGCTTGAACATTTAGACATCCTGAAATATCCAAGACACCTACAAGGGGCTGCCAGATTTGACACAAGACCTGTGGGAGACCCATATCCTTTGGGACTAACTGTTGGGCCAGAGAGGCCCCTGAGGAGATCCAAAACAACATTAAACACCTGCATGTGGGTTGATAATTCAAGCCCTTTAATCACCCTCTGTCTGAAGACTGGCTGGAAGCGTGGAGACTCAGAAAATCCCCAGCCGAAGAAGAACAAAAGAGGAAAATGCAAAGGAGACACAGAGGCAGGAGGAGTTTGCTTTCAACAGCAAAGACGACGACTCCTCAGAGGGATGAGGTCCTTGGTAGGAGATTGTTTTGCTCAGTCGTCACTCAGCAGAAACCTGCAGCTTTTCTGCTCTACCTCAGAATAAACCCTTTTCTTAGGAGAAGATACAATGCAAAGCCAGAATTCCTTCTTCTGTTTTCCCATGTGTCTGAAAAAAATTGAACCACAGCTACAAAAAGCTCTGGAGAAGTGGGCAAAGCAGCTCAGAAGCCTCCAGAGGTTCTCTGCTGGCTTCAGGATTTCTCACGTTTGAGCTGTGACAAGTTGCATCAAAAGGGCCGACTTAAGCAATGAGTTCCTGTCCTTCCCCTAGTTGCTGCCGTCACCAAGCACTCTCTCTGGCTGTGGGCAGGGATGGATGGACTCTGGGCAGCAGATGTCAGGGTGTGAGAAAGTCTGCCTTTATTCATGGGCCTTCTTCCTCATCCCACTCTTTCCACAGCTCTGTTTGGACACAAACACAATTTTTGTGTAGGAATAATTTCTTCATAGCCAGGAAATACACTCTCAATGAGACCTTCTTTTAAAAAAAAAACATTTTTTTTTTTTAGTCCCTCCGGGCTGGGAATAGTCTCTTATTTCCCACGTAGAGATGTAAGGCTGGCATGTGCTCTGCATTTGCAATAGGCAGAGCAGCTGTGTGGAGCTGGCAGAGTTGGGCTCATTGTATGTTAGGAGAACTAAGCCCTGCAGGTTCAATTAATAGACTTTGGATGTGAACCAAGGCCTGACGATCCCCAGGCTTGTTTTGAGTGAAGGAAGGTGGCCGTCGGAGAAGAATTAGACCTGCCAGGGTCTTAATGCAGCTGGAACACACAGTGAGAGCCTGAAAAGCCAAGAGTCTGGAACCTGTGCTCCGATGGCTGCTGAGCCAAGAAGTCCCATTGCTGGGACAATAAATAAACAGGAATGGTCTGTGCAGATTAATGCCTCATCTTTCGGCTTGCATGGACTGTAAAATCCATATGCTTCCCAAGACACAAGCCCCAGCATTTAGCTCTAAGGTCTTTAATAAGAAGGATGAACAGAAAGCAGTTTCACAAAGTGGGAAAGGGCAGGATTTATATTTTTTAAAAAAATCCAACAGTGCTTTTCAAACACTTAAGGGCCCATTAAGTTAAAAAATCTTTCCATTACTAATTTCAGTTAATTGCCACCTTAAATAAATAAAGACCTTGGTTACTAGGATCAAAGGCTGGTGCTTCAAACTAAGGCAAATTCTCTTGAAGTCACAGATTTGGACAAGTGCCTAAAAACACAGTGCAGAGCTGGTGATGCAGAAGGCCAGGGAAGGTGAGCATCGCAAGAGCTGATGGGGAAGACAGACCCGTCCCCACATCCCATCTTCACCTTCACCTGGAACATGGGCATGCTCCCCTGTTGTTTCCACCATCCAGATCCAGAAGTTGCGGAGCTTTTTGCCGGCTGCTGGCCGGCTGGGTGTTACTGTTCCTATCCTTCTTGTTAGGCCTCTGCATTTTGGCTCTGGCAAAGCCCAAGTCAGAGTAAAATGTACTTGGTTGCTGATGATTGATGACTAATTTGGGGTGAAAAGTCCTGCATAAGGAGTTTTCCACCCAAGAACCTAAATTCTCCACTCTGGCACCACTTCTTTTAGAAGCCCATTCAAAAACCAGATTTCAAGATGAATCAATGGAGCAAGAGGAAATTGGCATGCCAGCTGAATATTGAATTGTTGTATCTGTGCAAGCAGTAAAAGACCAGGAGGGGGGAGGCAAGGAGGGAGGAGCAGAAATACTCTGGGATGACCGGGAAATGCGCAAGTTTTTATTTATCAACTCTGTTTACTTTAAAATACATCCAACTGGAACGCTAGGTGCAGACATAAAAATTAAAATAGAAAACATCCTGGGCCAGGCTCTTAGAGGATGCAAATTGGCATGGGACTTCCCATGGCTTCCAGCAAAGCCTGCTGCATTCACACCAGCTGCACTCAGTTGCTCTCAGTTAAGTCAAATAAAGTCAGCTTCACCGCTGGAGCTGAGTTTGCAAGGAGAGAGATGGAGGGAGAAAGAGATGAGGTCTCTGAGGTACCTGTGAGCTGCACTATTTGGGGCACAGTGGGTCTGAATGAGACCAGAAATGAAGGGGAAGCCAACACGGGTCAAGGAGCGCAGGTGTGCTCCAGATACAAGCAGTGCTACGGCTCGCTGCCATTCCTGGGTGGTCCAAAGGTGTAGTCCCACCAAGGGCTCATTGCAGTAAACCAAGACCTTGCCTCCTGGTCTTGCCATGGACTCGAGGGAAGCAAGTTCAAGTGAGGTCAGCAGAAAGAATATGATCATTGAGTGGTAACAATGCATACAAATTACCAACAGACCGTGAAATTCAGCCTCAGTCTGTTAAAAGTGCTGGAAATGCAGAAAAAAGGATAGAGTTAGATTTTGTCTACACAAACGGTGATACTGAGACTTTTCTTAAAGTCCGCGCATACTTATTGCACATTATTTACACGGTATTAATAGGAATAATCCCATGTTTCCTTACTGTATGGATTAATCCCTTGCTGAAGCATCAGAACAGCTGGACTAGGCTGTGAGGGACCTCTGCAGGGCATCAAAAATGCCTACAAATCCACGGCAGCCCTAGCAGATTTGAATGACTACAAATGGCCAGATGTGCAACTGGAAATACATTTTTCCTTTCCTCAAAAAGGTAGGCGTCTCTGGGGAGACTGGAGGTGCAGAAAGACCATTTTCTGCCGGAGTCTGGACTGTAAATCATGGTTTAGTCGCATCTGGGCATTTCCATCAATTTATAAATAACTTTCTCTTCTCCTAACAAGGACTTCATGCTTGCTGTGGGATGCTGGAGAGCTTTTTCATAGTGAATATACGCACCTTTCTGGGTTATACACTACTACATAGGTGCTAGTGGCTGTGAAGAACTGAGACAGACACCCAAATACCCCTTTCCCAAATGAAGCCGCTCTAGTTTTAAGGTAGGGAAAGAAAAGCAGAACCATTTAAAACTGAACAAAAGATGTAAGAAATAGAATATTTACTTTACAGAAAAAGCTCAAATGAAATTACAGTCAATGCGCATCTGATCAGTTGTGTCTGCTCAATGCACCTTTATTAGCTGAAGAGCCAGCCAACTGTGCTTGCAATAATACCGTCACAGAAAAATGCCCCGGTGAACTCTCTCTGAGATAACATCTTCAATAATCTTTCCGGCGTTAAATAAACAGCCAGAAAGGAAAACAAGAATGGATCCAAATATTCATTTCTCTCTAGCAGTTGTGTTTTTGGGAGTGGAATGGTTCTGGATGGAGTATCCTACATATGGCTTAGTTAATGGATCATGATACGAGTGAAAACCTTCCTAAAGAGGAATTTTAAAATGAGGACTCAAAGAAAAGCCTTTCTTGTCATAATTTATGGGCTGAATGCTTGCTTAAGAAATGCAAATAATCCCTAGCAGCCATGACTGCCATTGAAATCTATGGGAGCAGGCACCGCAACAAGGGGAGCTGGGTTTGGGCTGTGGAGAGATATTAGAGAAATGCAGCGGCATGTGGTAGTGCCTTTAAGGAAACTATTAGCTGAGGAAGCAAGTTACATTTCTCTAATTTTATTAGTATTGGCCAAATCTGGGAGTTCTCACCTAGGCTTTAATTGGTCAAAATTTGTCTTGAAGTCATTTGGAAATTGCCCGAGTTAGGAGCTCCGTAACAGCTGAAAAAGGTCTTCTGGACTAAAACCCGCTGCCCTTTCTTGTATCAGATGCTCTGATTAAGTGCCAAGAACTCCCCACAAGGCAGTTTATAGGCAAAATATACGGGCTTGAAGCTGTACAACCACTGTGGCTGACAGCGAACAATCTTTTCCATCGCATCTGAACACTATTAGAAAGAGAAAAGAAGACAGAACCGTACCTGAAAATATGAAGCACAAGCGAAAATTGAGATGGAGGCATCTCTGGGTCTGGCAACACCATTAAGAGCATATATTTTGCTGTTTCATCTCCACTTCTACCATTTTCCAAAAAACAACACGTTAACTTGTTCTGGTCTTAAGGAGTGAAGGTAGAGAAATAAAGTCCATGAACATTAACCACTTGAGAAGCAAGGACAGTAATTCTTGCTTTGGGGGTTTTTAGTGGGCTTTCAGATTTTTAATCTCTGCGGTGAAAATGTTACTTCTCCAAGTGACACCTTCAAAGAAGAAGGGTCAGAGAGTATAAGGGAATGAAGCTATGCCTATGATCCTTTGGGTACCAAAGGTAGCTTATCTGCAGATGGAGTACAGATTGCTGCTTCTTAGGCAAATTTGTAGAAGGGAACAGCACGTGAGGTCCATGATACACTCATTCCCTTCAAGGATTCCCTTTGAGCTGGATATGAGTCAAGATTATATAAACTTATGATGGAGGCAAACTCCTCAACCATTTCTCTAAGCAAGATGCTAAAGTGAAGGCTGTTATGCATTTGTAAATGAAGCCTCTAAAACCAAAGTGTGAGGATCATTGCAACTCAAAAGTGAAGAAAACTAATCATGTAATATCTCCTAAAGAGAAATCTTGACAAAACCTGGAGAAAAGATTTAATGAAAGTAATCAAGCTTTTCTTCTTTTCTCACTGGAAGCAGTTGTAATTTGGTGTCCCCCTGAAAACCACTTACATCTGAGATTTGGGAGCCATGGAAATTATCAACAATGAATGCAAATCAACAAAATTTGGAACAAAAATGCTGCAGATACATTTGGGACTTGTGATGGAATTTTTTAAAGACCTTTAAAATAATGATGGGCACAGTTTCAACTCCATTGAGCTGTGCTACTTATACCACTTCTATCCTTGACCTAAGCAGCTGTTTGATAGCTTATATTTCAGTATGTTTTATCCGCTCTCTTTTTTTTTTTTAATTTCCCCATAGATTTTTGTTATAAAAACATCAGTGCATGTGTTTTGATTTAAAAAGCTAAAATGCTGGTTAACATTGGTTATTTTAAATGATTGAGGATTGTTTAAATACATGGAACTTTCCTTTTTACAGAAAACTGTAGGAAATTAAGAAAATGTTCTTACCTTGGATACTCCAAGCTTATATATATTAAGATTTGAGTGGTGGTCATGTATGAGTGTGTAGGCACATACATATATATGTATGTATGTGTGTTCATGTGTGAATGGTGAAGAACTTTGAACATGTTGGGAATTTCCTAGCAGTAGAAGTGATAGACCATTTTTCTTAAGACTTTTATTGGGATCTTTTTTTTGGGCTTAGGTGTGAAAATTGGCAGCTCGTTGCATTTTCTGACAGACTGCTGAAGATTGGCTAATTAGAAATCAAGTCTGATTCCAAGTCAAACAAGCTGAGGCCTCTAAGTCTTCATAGGATGTTTGTCTGAAACATTTCAGTGAGCACTAACATTTTCAGAAAGAACAATATTGTTAACCCATGTTCACAAGTGCAATACAGCACTTGTTATAAAGCAAAACTGGTATAAAATTTGCTTTATGTGAGCAATCAGTCTTCACGCTCCTTCCAGCCAGGAAATAGAGCCCAAATCATATGATTTGTTTGTTATTTATGTAAGTGATAACACCGATTTAAGTGCAGAAGCTGGCTTTTTAGCAAGGGTTTGATGGTTTATTTGGTTTCCCAGCCGAGGTGATTTAAGTCAAAGGATTTCCCAAAGGTCCTAAAATTCACCGATGCACCAGCCCCCATAGAAGCCCCCCATCCTCCAGCCCTTGCCATTCAGCCAGCTCCTCTGTGCTCTAACAAGCACCACACCAGTAAAGCTGAGGACAGAAATTTGGCCCCGTTTCCTCAACCTTATTAATTTCAAAGCGCTCTTCTACTAAATACACACCGCAGGCTTCACGAATCCACATTCTGGCCCGAGAGACCTGGTAGACAGTGAAATAATTTTCCCCAAAGACGCGATGGAAGCTTCATAACTCAAATCAAGCAGAATTGGGTCTGACAAAGCATGGGCGAACACGCTAGTGTGAACAGAGTTACTTTGGCAGAAAGAGCCAGAGCGGAGGACTTAACACGCAATGTGCTCTTGTGCGCCATTACTCACCCTGTGGTCTGCAAACCACTGGTGGTCCATGAGGCATCAGAACATGGCCCAAGAGATGATAGCAATTTCTTTGTTGTGTTTTTAATAGAAAAGCACATTCTGAAAGAAAAATAAATGAAAGGGGAGAAAATGTAAGCCCAAAGCACTTAGAACTTAGCCTCATTTTTATTTGGTTGTAAAGGAAAGGTCTCTCAGCGGCACCACACAAGATGGTCCTTGGATTTTACATCCTGCAAAAGTGAAGTTGTCCATGGATTTAAGGATGTTGAAAAGCACTGAGGCAGTAGGTGAAGATTAAGACTGGAATGAGAGAAGCCTTCTGCTCTCATTCTGCACTGGGGCACTGGCAAGCTTTCCAAATGATTGGGTCATATAATTTCTCATTTCTGTGTCATATCAAGGTTTTGATTATAATACTATGACCACTTTGGGAGTCAAGAGTTCTGCTTTCTTCCTACCACATCTGCTTTTACTTGGCTTATAACTCTACATGACTTCTCATGTCTCTGTTTGCTCACAGTAAAACCAGGATCATTTTAGTGAGGGCCACATCATTTTACTGTCTTGAGGACTGTTTAAACCATACAAACCATCTGCAAATGCCTGAGACACTGTTGGAAGGTCTCTTCCGATCGTGTTGACTAAATCTCTGGTCCATCACAGCCCTTTAAGACTACAAAAAATGCTGGCTGAAAGGTTTGCGATGAAGCTCTCAATTTGGTGGGCAAGTGATGGGTATTATGAAAAGTGAGATTATTGTGAAAAACAGCTTTGATAATTTGCATTTTTCCACAAACAGACAAAACAATAATTTCATTAATTGTGATGTTACCTGGATTCACAATCACAACACAGAGGGGATTATCTTAAAGTATTTTAAGGATGAGACAAGGCTTTGGGGGAAAGCAAAGGGGACAATTCTTTGTCTCTGAAATCAGCTATTTTTACTCATTCCATGTTGAGACTGAACCCACACAGAAAGAAACACCCAGTTTTCCCACTGTGAAGACCTAGCCAGAGCAATGGCAAAAGAATGGGAGCATCCCCCATCCTCTCACATCATAACCGTTGGATTCCATAGGCTTTGTAAATCAGCATGATGTCAAAATGATATTAAAGCATCTGTGATTTCATGGCCACCACAGGGCCATGCTGAGGTGGCCTCAGATGTGATCTGCATTCCCGAGATGTGCGGTCTGTACCATGCAGGCTTAAGAATGCTCTTTGTGGTGCAAAACTTAGGCTTAAGCCTGTTTTATTTATTCTGACCGTTTAAATCACTATCTCTTTTTAAACATGGCCATTTTTTATAGATTGTGGAGATCATTATTTGTACAGTTAGCTGCTCTCTCTTTAGATTTTTAATTGTTTTTCTTATATACATACAAAGTACTTTGGATCCAGCAGAGTTCATAGAGTACAAAGACTGGTGCTGGAAAAAAATATTTGCATTTCGCTAGCATTCAAGAGAAAGGTCAATAAAATAAAGCAAGATGAGAAATCATGGGGTGAAATGCTGGCCCCACCATAGTCAATGGGAGTTTTGCCATTGACTTTAACGCGGGCCGGAATTTCACCCGTGTTGCCTCAGATATAGTGAATGACTCCTTTTTGTCCACATATTTCAAGCCTTAGGAGGCAAATGGAATAGAAATAAATCAATATCCCACCAGAAATGCAGATTTCACCTTGTCCTCTATGTTTCTGAATCCATAAAACATAAATTCTGGGCAAACTTTGATCTCTGTGTTTGACTCAGACTTTTATTATTCCTTCGGATTTCGAGAAGGGTGACTATTACAGAGGTTGCCTGGATGGGCTCTATAGGTGGAACAACCTGATTGACAGAAATGCACAGCATTCTTATAAGATGAAAGCATCCCTCATATAGACCCAGGACCGGACAGGCTGTCTGCTCCACACAGTAACAAAGACTGAAACCATACTGGCGTGGTGCCTGATACAACACTAAATGCTTCCCTGTGGCTTTCTACTCCCAGGGAGAAAGAGCAAAGAAATCAGCAGGGAGACCAGTGGAAGTCATGGTTTGACAACATCAAAGAGCAGCTTGGACCTTATCCTTATAGAGAGAAAAAGGTTGCCAGGATCCCATGAGTTGGCTGACTAATAAGTGAAGCGCTGCCAATGCTCCGATTCAGGATGACTTGGGGTGACCCAGTGAGTGATGGCCATTGCCGGTGGAAGAAGTTAACAGAAAAAAGCAGGGAGATAAAGAAAAATAACCAAGCAAATCCAGGAATTGGGAACGCAAAGGAGCACAGGAGGAGTCGCCTCTTGAATCAGAAACGTCTGTGTTAGTAGTAAGGTCAACAGTGACTTCTGAGAAAGCATTTGCAGCCTTCGTTACCGCTTCCGTCCTCTGACAGAGACACATTGGTGTGTGGTGCTATTTGTCTTGTCCACACTGGCCAGGATAACGGACAACGTTGCTCAGGAAGGAAGAAAATACATCATTTAAAACGCAGGATGGCCAGATGGACGTTTGCACTGGGATTTCACGTATTGCATGTGGGTCAGCCCCTGCTAGTTATTATAAATGACCTTGTGCTCCTTTATGAAGACCAGGGCCTCAGTGAGGTCTGAGTGACTTGATTTGCTCGTTTCTGTGAGAGAAAGCAACTACAGCACGTGGCGGTCCAAGGCACGCTGCTACAGACAAGGAACAGGCAGCTGCCTTTGGGCAAGAAAAGACTTAGTGACTGTTTATTGGGTGAAGGACTGCTCAGGGTGTATAGAAAATGTTTCCTAGTTCTCCGAAGGTTGAAAAATCCATAAAATTAATGAAAAGTATTGTAATCTTGAAGTTCATTTTCTGAAATGAGATATTCAGAGGAATCCAATGAGCAGGATGGCTCCCTGTTTGCTGTAAATAATTTCCCCTTCTGCTATATGCCAATATGCTCTGTCTCTGCAGCTCCTGAATTTCAACTCACGCTGAACAAGATTGCAAGACCTTGTTTTCTCCAGAGGGGATCCCGATGCAGTTTTAAAGTCAATGAATCATAGAATCATAGAATGGTAGG
>VZSC01016558.1:329542-345159 GCA_013398225.1 Steatornis caripensis | reverse complement strand
CCTCCCTCGACCTGCTGGCCACACTCTTCTTAATGCACCCCAGGATGCCATTGGCCTTCCTGGCCGCAAGGGCACACTGCTGGCTCATGGTGAGCCTGTTGTCCACCAGCACTCCCAGGTCCTTCTCTGCAGTGCTGCTCTCCAGCAAGTCAACCCCCAGCCTGTACTGGCACATGGGGTTGTTCCTCCCCATCTAAGAAAGTCTAAGAAAGAGAAATTATTTTGGCCACTGCTACACCCCTGGCAGCTGGGTCTTGTCTTTAGCTGGACCACTGAGTGACCAAAGCAATGGGGAAGGAGAGCAGCTCCCAAACCCCTTACACTTTTGGCATATCACGTCCCTGTATTTTCATACCTCCAATTTTAGCCTTAGCTGTTTAAACTTCAGCTCTTCAGAGAGGTTTTGTACAGCACCTATTGCCACAGGACCCCAATCTCTTCTAAGGCCTCTGAACACCGCAGCAATATAAATAATAAGAAAGCATTTATCAAAGCATACAAAGGAAACTCTCTGTGCTTTGATTTAAAGCATGTAAAATGAGTCTTGGAAAACATTCCTCCAAAGGAGCAGAGGATTAATTAACACTTGCCCAGCCCATTGCGACCACAGGCAGTGCGAGGAGCCCTCAGCACCCTCTGACTTGCCACCAGGATTAGCTCTCATCAAGATGGGGTGCAGACAGACTCTGGATCTTAGAGAGCATTGCAGACTTCACCGCATCCCCTTGTTTTAACTGGATTTACTTTTCTGTACAAAGAACTCAAAAGAAAATAAAGGAGCACAGAATTATGTCATATTTAAAGAGACGAGGAAGGAATAGTTCAGCATCCTTGAGGCTTAGATTGCTTATTGCTAAACTTTGACACCCTGCAGAATATTTGATTAACGACCAAGAGGTCTTCAAGAAATGAAATCAATGAATCTCCGCTTGGATTGAGGTGCTGCGCACAGAGCATCCAGCCCTGTCCCCTGACTTCTCCACGGCAGATATGGAGGGAGCCGCGCTGTGACACCGAGCGGCATCTGCGGGGACATCGGGAGTCCTCGCAGCTGCCGAGAGCCGAGTCCCCGAACGCTGTTGGTCTGAGTTCATCAGTCTTCCTCGCTGAAAGACTCAAAGTTGGAATTTATCGTCTGGTTCGAATTGCGGAGCACAAGAAGGGAGAATGGTTTTCTCGCTTTTAAGCCAGGATAATTTGGTTGCTTTTTTTTTTTTTCGTTGTTGTAAAAACGGTTTAAATCCATCAAGTCACTCTTCAGAGTTATAGAGCTGCAATAAATCCTAATCTGTTTGGACTCAGTTTCCGATTAATTTGTTTGCCAAGCACTCTAATAAAAATGGATTAATTTAAAGCTATGCGGCGAAAATACATAGAGAGTTTTACAGCAGCTATTTCTCTAGCTGGACTACCCTTTTTTTGTGTACACATTTGAATCATTATAATAGCAATAAAAAGAATTGGTAGTTACATCGCCTGTAGAAAGTCATTAGACAGGAATGGAAATTTAGAAAACCCCACAATTAGTGGTAGATGAGTACATACATACGAGCACATATGTACTTGAAAAAGTATTCAGAAATAATCCAGTTATGGCATATGGACAGGAAAGGAGACTGCTCTGAGGTTTAAATGAGTTATCTTCTAGATCTGCGGGATTCTAGCAGTCTTGAGGAGCTTCACACGTTCCCTAAAAATGAAATTCAGGCTGGGCCACCACCAAGCACATCCCTGCAGCAAATTCCTGGGCAAGGAGTGATGTGCTGTGTGTGGGGATGAAAGGACGGCATTGCACCCTGCAAAGTTTGCTGGATGGCCGTGCCTATGTCCACAGCGGGTCCCGAGATATGGATAGATGGGTTAAAATGAGGAGGGATTTCTGAGCTACTTCTGTAGCCAGCCATAAAAAGAACCTGTCCTAATTTCTCAAATTAACTTCGTATAAAGCTATGAATGCCAAGGCTTGACATTTATTGTCACAGCCCTGATCACTGTCTCGAATCAGGGACAGCAAATAAACGCTCCTGGCGTCTGCGGAGACCCGAGTATTTGTCCCTGGGAGTACTTATGAAACCCGGTGCGGTAGCTGCTTCCTGGACAGTCAAAAATCGTCCTTTGGATAGTCTGGGAGCAAACGCAGCCTGATGTAGGCTTTTTAGCCTAAGGGAAATGAAACGCTGACAACCTCATGGGACCCCTCTGCAATTTTGCATGGGTGTGATGCTGCAGTGGCGTCTGGCGGAGCCTCCGCTCTGGCTCTGCCATTGGATCTTGCTGGCATCCTGCACGTGCAGACGATGAGAAACCACATCATTTTGGTTGCAGTTACAGGGCAGCGGGGCTGGAGCGGCCACCTCCTGCCGCGAGAGAGGAAGGTGGGAGTTAAGCCACGGGTCTTGGGAAAGAAGAATCGGTGTCGTCTCTGTTTAACTACTCAGATTCCACCTCTCCAGAGAAATGCGCTCAGGAAAGATAGCGATATGTATTTCAAGGAGTGAAACTGTGGAAAGGGACGGGATCCCATCACCTGGGAGCAAAGCTGGGAGACCTCCGGGTTACACCTCACGTAGGTGGTCTGGGCCAGGCGGAATGAATAGACAGGAAACGAAAAGAAAAGGCCAGGGGAGAAAATCATCCCTCTTTCACTCAGGCGTCACAGTACAAAAGGATTATTCTTAAACTTATGCTTTAAAAGCATTGTCAGTCCCTGAGGCCAATGATTAAATTTTAAAAGGAGCGGCAGAAGCTCAAAAGTTGGACATGGGGGTTCATTTACATGTTCAATTCAAAGACTTTTTTTTTCAAAAAAATCAAACGTCAAGAAAAATAATCTCAAACAACTGAGATTTTCTTGCCAAATGCATTCAAAAGACTTTTCCCTCCTATCAGCTGCTCTCGTATCCAAGGACAATGTTATTTTCCGCTTTTTGAAAAAGTCTTGGACCGACAATTGTTTATAATATTTTATTAGAATTTACAAAAATATTATCAGCATAAGACCCGTGGCGTCAACTCATCTTTCCTCATTAAAGCAATAAGCACATATTAAGACACAACGCCTTGGGCTTCCTGTTTACATCCGCAGATGGCAAACTAATGCGTGCTCATTCCTCCAATGTATTAATCGCGCCTTTTCCCACATAATCCGTAAATGAAGCCCAGATGGAAAGAATTAGCTTGAAATCTCTCCCTCCTCTTGCCTGCCCCCCTCCCCACAAAAAATGTTGGGAGAGGGGGTTTAGTAGCACTGATTACACTGCAAAATTGTTCTGTGATTCCTTAAATTCTTAAGTATATTGCTATCTCCCAACAGCAATATAGGATTATACTGCCAGTGTAATATAGCACATGATATATTGTGGTTCCTACGCTACTTCTCTGCTTACAAGACCGGGGATATTAAAAAGAAATCATTGAAAACTTGTAAAGCAAGTAGCTAGAAACTAACAGACACTAATCCAAGCTCAGTGAATTCAGTGAAGTGATTTCCAAACAACAGACATGGGATTAAACTTTTCCAAGTTTTACAAAGCTAGACTTGGTAGGTTGTAAACTCTTACATCGTTTATATGCTTTTGACAGTGGTCTTGCTGGATAGAAGATTATGTTCTATATTTCTTATTTTTCGAGGAAAAACTACGATGCCTTTTGTGGATAGCTGCCTCGAAAGCTTTGCGTGGCTTTTTCTTACAGGGTCTTCGCCAAGTCACAGACTATCGAAAGGTATTACCAGTTGTGTTTTAATCACACTGGCATTTCAAATTGTTTCACCGTGTATATCTATCTGTGCATATCTGCTAGTTTACCAGCCTAAAAGCACAACTGCATGATGGATGCCTTCCCCATGCACTTTGGGTGTGGAGGAATTACAGTATGAGCCCATGCCCTAAGAAAACGGACCAGGAAGAGAGTGATGTCCAGCACCCTGTCCTCCATACCAAATTTCTTGTGCCGGTTGGGACACACCTGCCTTATTAACAATGTTCACCACGTTCCAGGCTTCAGAGGCAGTCCTAGACCTCTTGGTACTCTTTCCCCACCTGCTCCACTTGGTTGTCTCCAGCTCCAGAGGAGTTGCATTGGTCAACACTGTATGGGTGGGGTTATCCCACAGTGCTCTCTTTCTGCAACCACAATTACCTCAGGGCCAATTCCTGATCATCCTGCTGGGAAGAGCTGAACCTCAGGTGCTTCTGTGCTTACATAAAGGCTTTCCAAACTGACAATGACTTTTACCTTGCTAGTGCATGCCATGGGAAAAATTCATCAAAGGAAATTAAAGAGCTGGTCCAGCTACACATTCATCTCATTCTAGTAAAAGCAAAACCACAGACACATTATTTTAATCCTCGATTGTTAAAGTGCTTAAAGCAGTTTACTGCACTGGGGAACTCTGAAACATTTTAGACATGACGCCAGCAATTTGTTTGAAGCCCTGCGTGCCGCCGCGTGCGCTGAACTACCCGTGAACTCGGGGTGGCTTCAGCGTTCCTGATACCCAGGTCATGCAGCAGCATCAGTTCAGAATACAGAGGATTTCGAATCCTAAGCGGGACAATTTACTTTGCAGAGAGTACAGGAGCAAGCACAGCTCCGAAACTTTGTGCCAGGGGTTGAGCTGGTGTAAATATATGCCACGAAGCCACCTCTTTTTGGTTTTATTTCACCGTCCTCACCCTGAGGCAGAGCATCTTCCTGCAGAAAGTCAGTAAATTCGATGGAGGAAGGGCTTTTTCTTCAGTAGCTAATGAGTAGGAAAAGTTGAAAGATCAGAATTAATTGCCATGGAAATTGCAACATTTTTTGAAAAGTTTTTTACATGGACGATTTCGGAGCTCTTTGGATTTTTTATTTTGTTTTATGAGCCCTGCAATAGTGAGAAATGTTATTGTTCTGTTTGAATGTGAGTGGCTTATTTCAAAATATTTTTTTTCAACTTGAGAAACACGTCCCTCAGTGAGGAAACTGAGAAATCCATGCAGGCAATGAGGAAAAAGATCTGAACTGAAAACCGGATGAAAAATGAGAATCAAAACTTGAAAGTGAAAATTACAAAAAATACAAAAGCAAACCCAATTTAATAATGAACAGTGAATTCTACTTTAACCCTCAAAAAGGGGAAAGATGTCTAGACAATCAAAATGTTTGCAAGAAAATTTGCAATAAAAACAGTCATCTCTACTCCACTAAACATCAAGGTAGGATCCGGTGGTGGGTCAGTTATTTCTCATCCACAAATGCTCTGAAAAAAAAAACCAAAACAAAAACCCAGTAAAAGAAAAGAGTTATGCAACTGTAGTCTGAGTAGTTAATTGTTCAAGGAAACAGAGTTTCCTCCAAGACTGATAAATACCATAGGCTATTTCAAACAACCGAGCAGTAAATCAAAGAGAAGTGCTCTTACATTATACAATGAAATCAAAGTGATTTGCGGAACCCTAAATGTTTCTTCATTACCCTTAATCCTACACCATTAAAGTAATGAGTAACTCCGATAAGGTTTTCAGACAGTGACAAGGGAACTGGAAAATTATGGGCATTTTTATTTAAAGCATTTTCTCTCAGTGCTCTTGGTTTGAAATATAATGAAATATTGTAAATACTTTTATGAGGTTGCAATAAAAAAAACCCTGTAAATGAACTTAAAACTGTAAGCTTTGTCAAAAGCTGGGAACGGGATCAAGACATGCTGCTATCGTGGATTTAAAAAAAAAATTTACACCTTACTATGCTTTTTGCACGGCAAAAATTCAGAGTATTTTAAAAACCCAGGCCATTACTGTTCAGCGTGTTCAAAATGCAGATAACTAAGAACTAGTTTTTTGTAACCAGCACAGAGAACACAAGAGAATAACGAGAGTTCTTTCTTTCCTTAAATCACGGATGTCATTCAATTTTGATGCAACGCATTATTCGGGCATACATTGCCCTAGCTCTCTGTCACATACGGACAGGTACGCAGTGACTTGTAAAGGTGTGACCTAGTTAATGAGCGCAGCGGCTGTGCTGGGATAGACACCATACCTATTTTTATGCAATCTCCTTGTGCATACGGTCATAGTGGAAATAAATATATGTTGTGCTCACTTAATGCTACAGACTTAATGACAACCGTAGTGGCGTTTTCATCGATATGACTACGCGCACACACAGAGACGTGGAAAGAAATTCAGAGCATCCGGCGTAACTGCTTTCCTTTTCTCGGGAAGCAGGGCTTACTTCTTTGGCAGGAGAGGGCATTGCTTACTTTCTGGTTCGATCTGGTCTTTGCCAGCTCCTCAGGGATTTTCACAATAACGGATGATTTTCTCCGTCAAATCACACTTTGCGTGATTAGGTCCGAGCGTCGCCTCCACACGCAGCGAGACAGGAGCGTGGACAAACCCTTGTGACTATTTACCGGCGGCAAAACGTTGCCTGGGCAGACCTTAACCTGGATAGGTTATAAAACGCCGCGCTCCCCAATGCGAGGAACACTGCTTTAATTCTTCTGAACTGAATTAAAAGAAGCATATGCTAATGGAGGGGTTGCTGTTGGTGCAGCTGCTGTATACAACCCCGCGCAGCAGTGACAGAAAAGCCGTAACTCACTGCTACTAGTGAGAATTCTCCTATTTATTTATTGAGTTCAGCCAACAGGCTTCTAAGTGATTTAGATGTTCCTCAAGATAAAACCAGTATAGTAGTCAGGATTTTTTTACAAATCTCGCATTGCATCAGCAACAGCAAGGGACCAGGCGGGAGGGCAGAAAGGGGGAAATGACTTGGGTGTAAATAGGCACGGTTCAGCCTTTCTGCCGACCAGCACTGGGAAAGACCAGGAGGTTTTACTGCTCTTCAGGCGTGTCTTTTATTTGT
This sequence comes from Steatornis caripensis, assembly GCA_013398225.1. Taxonomy (NCBI): domain Eukaryota; kingdom Metazoa; phylum Chordata; class Aves; order Caprimulgiformes; family Steatornithidae; genus Steatornis; species Steatornis caripensis. Next base: position 338,301 of record VZSC01016558.1, on the reverse strand, counting down.
TTTTACTACAGAAAAGGAGACGACATGCGTACGAAGGGATGGAGCGGCACACTAGCGGAACGGCGACAGTTCTCTGAGATGCCAAGCAAAATGAAAAGTAATAAATGGCAAGAATTGAAACAAGGGAGGCTCCAGGGAAAGGAAAAAAAAAACAGTTACTAAAGGGAATTAAAATGTCACTGTCAGAAGATGACATGAATTCCTAATATGAGAGATTTAGCAGCAAAGGACAGATTTTTTTTTTAACTTAAAGGCAAAAGACATGTTAACTCTGATGAGCATTTTTGAACTCTGAACTCTCTGACCTTTAAAGCCTCCAAAATAAACCCCGTGCAACTCCGAAGAAAGGGTAATAAACAGCAGAGTCGGTCCCTCGAGTGGCTTCGGCTGCACACCCTTGGCATCGTTTGGCTGCATCCAGTGCCACCGTGGTGGCAGCGGCTCCTGCGGGCGGACAGACAGACAGACGGCGGCCAAATTCTGCTCCTGCGCCCCAGCCTCCAACGCAGCCACCCGGTGGATTTTGCCAAGATTATGGCAGAAGGCGAAAGAATTAGGCTGGGGAGACAGACTGTTAGTATCTCTGCTTTACACAACGGATAACAGAAAAGTCACCTTTGCCCCAATTTGCACCTTTCCTCCCTCCTCCAGTTTGTCTGAGTGAGGTTACAACACAGCGTTAATCACGGAATAATTTATGCCAAGGGGTAAAACGCCCAGAGCCATTTTACATTAGTCAGACCTTTAAATCTAGCCCAGCTGAAAAAAACCCTCTTTTCTATCACTCCATAAGCCGCTGTGGGCCTCGGAGGGATAAAAATGTCATGCCTTTTAGCCCAATTTAAGCACATTTCTGGGAACAAATGAGACGGTCTGCAGCGATTTGAATATTTTCCGAGCAAGGTTAGTTAGAGATGTTTAATAAGCAAACGAACACGTCTCTGCGTTCACATGGCAGTGGGCGTTTATCATCCCAAGAACCCTAAATGGCAGAGATCGTCCTTAAACCCTAACCTTTGCAAAAGGCTCGGTACAAGCAAAGGGAAGAGAGAAAACCACACGGAGCAACCCGCTCGTCTCTTCTGCGCTGATCTCGGTGGAGCATTTTTGCACTGCGTGAAAAAGAGGAAATCTGTGTTTACAACTTCTCCTGAGCTTGAACGCTCCCTCCCTACCTGTACCGTGTCCTCATAAAGCATAAAATAGTGCCATCTACTGACATCGCATTTTCATACTCACCCTGGGCAGTGGAAACAACTGTGTGCTCTGCACGAGACCTTGAAAGCTGATTTTTCTCTCCCTTCATCATCGTATTAAGTCTCTAACTGGGGCATGCCGCTCCGATGGTACCAAAGCAGCCATAACCCGATCCTGGAAGGAAACATATTAGTGCTAGCAGGGCTGTTGCAAGGGATTGAACCTACCGGTGTCAACCCGGAGACCCTAATAATAAGGCGAAGATATTGCACAGATCTGGATTTCCATCTGCGAAACGCAGGAAGGTGTAACGGGGAACGCAAGGACGGTTGGTTGTGTTCAGCAATGCTCAAAAGCTCCCACGGAAAAGGCACGGTGGTGTGTAAGGTGCACGTGAAATCCCTTGTCACGTTATTTAAGACCAGAGGAAACACCTGAAAGGAAGGAGCAGAGACAAGGCGATACGGCTTGAGGCAGCAACGTGATTGGGGCCACCGGTGTCTTAAATACAGGGGAAAAAAAAGCCTGCTTGGCAGCTGCACACCTGCACGGGAGGATGTGTCATCTCCTGCCGCCCGCTGTCCGTTAAGGCACTTTAGAGAAAGTTGCTTCACAGAGTTGATGTTTCCCAGATAGGTTAAAAAAAAAAAAAAGAGGAAAGGGAGCGTGGTTTGCCTGGTTTGGAGATGCGTGGTTAGAAGGGGTCAGTGTTGATGCGAACATTAGTTTCTGATAACACCAAAGTCACAGGGGGGAAATGAGGTCAGCCCCAAAGGTAGAAATGCTCTGCATGCTTTCACGTTGCTCATCACCGCTCTACACCCAAACGCCAATCGCGAGGCAAAAGTAACGTGCCACGCGCATACCTGACACTGCTGAGGAGGGTTTACTTTGAGATACACGTATAACCCAGATTCTCAAAGCATACAAACTGCACGGAAAACGTGTCCGCATCTCAGGACGGCCTTGATTTGGGAATAACGTTAGCTTGCAGCACCTACGGTAGCACGTCCCGGAGCGTGGTGTCCCTGTTCCCAGCAGAGTTCCTCAAACCTGATGTTTCCCCGCGTCTCCCCGTGCTGGGTGAGGTGCACCCCACGCCTGCCGGCACGCGATCCTCCTGCAAGCCATCCACATCACTGCTCCTTCATCCTCCCACCCATCTAATCGCAACAGGCTTTGGCTCCTTGTCCAGAAGTCCCAGAGTGACAAATGAATCTGTGTAACTTTCCAGTTACCAGCCTCCTCGACGAGGATATGCAAGCGCTTGATTACAGCACGTTATCAGATACCAGCACTGGGATTTTTCCCCTCTCCTGTTGTTTTTACGATGACGATAAGTTGTTACAATCTTTATTTTACAAGACAGCGCTGACTGGCCGGGCAGACGGAGCGGGGTCGCTGATTGCCGTGACTTCCCTGCAGGTATAAAGGCCAGTGATTTATGGCACGGGAAATTCATATTAACCATAAATATCTTAATAACTAGCCTACTGGGAGAGAGAGCAGGCTATGCATCCAGCACAGACTAATTGCTATTTAATGGGCAGCATCTACAGCACTCTGTAAAACAATGCTTTTGGCAGCGGGTGTTGCTGAGGTTACAGAAAGGGCTTTTAATCTGCAAGAGGAAATATGCCACGGTGATGCCGGCTGCTGGTCTCGGCTCAGCCCTGCTAGCCTGCGTCCCGCCAGAGCTAATTATCTCATATTAAACGGAGAGATGCACTCTCCCACCCTCAGCCAACAAACGGACCCGAGGTACCCATGTGTGCCCGGTTTGCCGTCAGCGTGGCTGCGGCCACTCTCCAGCTCCCGCGTGCCCAAAAGGGGACTCGTATCTCCCAGCCTCAGGATGAGGATTGTAAACCAAGCTAAAGGCTCGCTAATATTTTGAGTCTCCCTCATCCAGGAAGGCTTACAGGTAGTTTGGTGCTCAGCTGGCAGGGGAAGTGGAAGGTGGACACTGGGACACCATGGTTTTCTACACAAGCTTCCTGCGCAGTAAGATGGGAGGTCTGGAGACCTCGCAGATCTACGTGACCACCCCGTGAGCCCCGTGTCCATACAGATCTGCTTCTTACCAGCTCACCCCTTGCTATTTTGTTCTTAACCTGGGAGAGACTGCTCTTTGGAGCCATGCCATCCCCCAGATATCAACCTCCCCGCTCCTCTCTTAACTCAGACTTCAAAGGAACCGAACCCCTCTGGCACTTTCATTGCAGGGGGAGATAAATGAGTCAGGGGAGGGTTCTCATTTTTTTGACATAAAACCCATAGCTTTTGGTTCACAGGGTCTCTTTCAACCCATAGGGAGGTTTCATCTGTACCTCATCCTCCGCAGAGGTCTAAGCCAAAGGACCTCCAGCTAAGGACCTTTACACCCAACTAAGGTATTAATGAAAATAAAATTACTGCAATGCAGCCCATGGTTCTGCCTAGATGTAGGATCATTTACAGTTTATTTGAGATCAGCTGAGGTCTGGCAGGAAACACTGCTCATGTATTAAGTCTGTCTCCTGCCTTCCTATTCGGGATCATTGTTATGAGAGAGTTCTGTGCAGAAGTGAGTGATGAGGAGCCACAAAAATAGTTCAAAGGTCTGGCCGTTCCCCTGTTTAGCCTCGCTATTTGATGGAGTGTAGCTGAAAACATTATTACAGTATTCTACTGTTTTAGCAAAACTCTCCAAAGTCCCCTGGACCAAGAGGAAAATAGCTTTCCACTAATTTTCCCATTCCTCACTTCTGATGAATTTAAAAGCAGGACCTCTGAAATACGTGTTATGAGATTTTTTGGACTTCAAAATTGATTGAAAGTTCTGGAAATAGTCTACAAAAACATTGTTTGGGTCACCTATGGTACATTAACAGTAGACACTGAAATAACTACATCCCAGGGTGATTAGAAAAGTCCCTATACAGGATAAAAAGAGAGCAGAACATGCCCTTCGAGATATTCATGAGGCATCAGGTTTCTTTAAGCTAACGGTCAAAACAAGGCGTCACCAAGGCGTAAGGCAGTTTGTGAAACACTTGTGGAAGGTGACAAATGCTCTGCCGTGCTGTATTTTGTTTCCAGCCCTGCAGCTGCTTTGTCACAGAGCCATCCTGAAGGCCAGGCAGACTCCTGGAGAGCATGTCCTCAAACACGCCGCAGCAATAAGCCTGGGCTGCAGATGCTGCTTGAACACTTATATATGCCCAACAAATCCCTTCTGGTAAGCACAGAAAGTGTGGAGATGTTGCTCCTCCTTCTCCATGCCTCTTTTTTTTGCTACTTGTCACTCAGTTCTCACTCAACGGTTTTGCTTTTAGCATCGGTATCAGCAGACCGGTGTGTTGGCTGCAGATAATTAGAATTATTTAGGTGTTTAAATCCTCTCATAGTCTCCTCAGCATCACCCAGAAGAGTTTAACATGTCAGAACCCGACAGGAAAATTGCCACATTCATCTCATGACGTACATCCACCCCTTACCTAAAGCCTGGATGAAAACCCAGTAAAGCACAGGCACTACTTGCACCTCGGCAAGCACACCCTCATCGTTTTGTCTTTACAAAGCTACCACAGACCCAGCAGGGAGCTGAGAAGTGAGGAAGTCAATGCTGCTCATGAATGCACAGCCTGGTTGGGGTGGAGGTTTCAGGCCTCCGTTACCTGTTCCCCTTCTGTCTCCCTCCAGGCTGACCTTCCCTGTCCTCTCTCCAAAGGCCGCAGAAGACCTCCAAGAGGCAGGTTTAGGCTCCATCATTTGAAAAGCTGGCAAAAGCCAATTTCTTAGTTGTCTCTGCTGCACATTCCCCAGTCCTTGCTGGGAGGGTCTGGGGGCTGAGGGTCCCACAAGGCAGAGACACATCTAGACCTTCGTGTGTTGGCATAGGGAATTGAGCCTCCTCTTGATCTAGTTTGTTTTTAAACACTGAGATAACACATGCACTAGCATGCTGTAAAGTCTGAAATGGAGGTGGAGGAGGTAGGGTTTGTGGAGAGAGGAAATGGATTTCATAAGATCAAGAGAGGAGAGGTGAGGCTCTACATGTGTGGACTGTGAGCTCCATCTGGGAGATGGACTGAGTGCCACCACAGCTGAGTTTACTCCACAGAAACACCAAATTTTCTCGTATCTATTATGGTTTTGCAGTGGCTCAGCTGATGTTTAGCCCAGGGGACTGGAAAACCAACAACACCATCTTCCCCAGCCAAGACAAAGACTGAGAGGCAGAGGTTTACCAAGCTGTTGTTATTGTCAGATGTCCTCCCAAATCCACGTCCCGGCAGATCTGGAGGCTGCTTTTCAGCACACTGCCTGAAGTTAGAGCACACCGCAGCTATCTTCACCAGCTTTTTCTCTGACCTCCAATCAANGCCCAGGGGACTGGAAAACCAACAACACCATCTTCCCCAGCCAAGACAAAGACTGAGAGGCAGAGGTTTACCAAGCTGTTGTTATTGTCAGATGTCCTCCCAAATCCACGTCCCGGCAGATCTGGAGGCTGCTTTTCAGCACACTGCCTGAAGTTAGAGCACACCGCAGCTATCTTCACCAGCTTTTTCTCTGACCTGCAATCAGTGTGTGCACCCTGCTCTGGGGGCACCTGCTTTAGCAGGGGGGTTGGACCAGATGATCTCCAGGCGTCCCTTCCAACCCCTACCATTCTGTGATTCGCTGATTCTGTAATGCACAGCAAATGCACGAGGCAACGCCATGCCCGTGAAGGGTACCCGGTGCTGTGCTTTAACCTGCTCTGAAAACCTCACCACAATTTAAACAATTTGTAGCCCACGCCTTGTTTTCTTCTTTGAAATAAATGTGACTTGAAGAACTGCTATGATAAATGAACAAGCAGATTCACGGCATGGAGGGTAATCCTTGGGAGGAATGGCAAGAATACAGTTTGGCAGTCAAATGCTGGGCAGTTGGTACATAAATTTCTCACAAGCATGAAGACAACTGGCAGGCAATGTCAAAGGCATTAACACCTACCATTGAGTAATTATTTCAGTCTGTTACCAGACTCAGGGTTAATATGCATTTCAAAAACTGTGAGAAATCAAAGCCTGGGAGGTCTGCGCAAGCCATTTCAGGAGGCTGTAAATTTTATTTTAAAAGGAAGAATTTAGAATTGTGTAAACACTGAGCCCTTTTCTACCAAAGACCAGAACATTTTACAGCATCAGCTTTAACTAATAATCAAGTTGTCTTTTGCGTTAGAAAAATCTTGAAATTCAAAAATATATGCACATTTCATCAGAAAATTCCTACAGTAAGACTGAATCAGTAACAGAGAAAGCCTTCACAAAATATGTCTTCCCACATCCTTGCTTTTCCCTTAAAACGCAGCATGTGGACTGTGATAAAACCCATTTGTAGACGCTTTACTCGTGCAAATCACTCCTATTCCCAAAAAACGTTATCCTCAGGTACAGCCACCTCTGTTACTTACGACCACCAGCGACTTCACGAGCTGCCAATTCATGAATGCCTTCTTCCAAATAACAGCAAGTATAATACTTTAACAACAGTGGTAACAGGAAAAGCTCAGTTGGTGGCTGCAGGGAGGATTATCTACGCTCAATGTCCATGCTGCAGGGAAGACCTACTCTGCTGTCAGTGTTTTGCACTAGTGTTTCACACCTATACTTAGCTATGGCAATGTGAAACTCAGGGCAGGCTTTACAACTCCTCTGAGTTGTGGGGTACATATTCTGGAGTTTAGCTAGAGACGCTTTCAAAGCTGACGCAGTTACGGCCAACTACACCATGGCCACATCCCAAGGACGACTTGTGTGACTGTGATCTCAGAGGACTTGAGCAGCCATCCCTTGGAAGACAGAGAAATGCCCTGTGGAAATCCCATTTCCAATAAGACCTTCTTTCTTCTCCTTGCACTGGTTTTGTTGATACTTTGAGATTTTTAAAGACTGGGGATATTTTCTGCCAGGTTACAGTCAACCTTATAAAAGCATTCTGCCATTGCAGCAGATGTGCAGGGAAGACAAACCAAATGTTCATCAGGTTCAAAGGGCAATGGAAAACACTTTGTTTTCTCCAGAAAAAAAATGGAAAATGGAGACTATCCTTTGCTCTGAAGGATGATACAGGATTATTCCTGAAGAAGTTTCTACTTAGAATTGACACAAGCCCTATTAGGGATGGGAGTGGGGTACAGGAGCTCCAGGCAGCAATTTAAACAGTGTTTAATGAGCACACGCGTAAGGCAAGAATGGCCGATGGTTAGAGGAGATTCCTTTTTTAAATGGGGGATTTAAAAAGAACCTGTTATTATTTTCCCTTTGTGAATTTGCAAGAAGCACCCTGACACCTTTGTTGTAAGACACATTGCTCTTCCTCTCTGCTCTAACAACCACCTTTTTGTATGCATGAGGGAAAATCCATCATCGTCTAGCAGTCTTCCTGCACTTAGTCCTCTTGGAGTGAGGAATCACAGAAAGGAACAAGGGAAATCTTTGTCATTCTCCAAGACTCTTATCTCGGTCTCTCCATTTCGCTTCTGACACGTCTTTGCCCTTCAGCATCCGCAGCCCCAGGGATGCCAGTTCAAGGCTGCAGCACCACCAGTTGCAAAAAGCTGTATTTATTAGTCTCCACGTATCTTAGTTTCTCAATGCCAAACACAATTTTACACAGTTCAGAGACCACTTCTCCAAATTCCAGTTTCATTGCTTTTTCTTTTTTCTCCCCAGCCTAGGACAGCAATCTGGCTGCACTTGAAACACTTCGCTTCCCATCTTTTATCCCTTGGATGGGACTTGGGAGGTTTATTTCATACTGTGATCTTATCGCCAGCTACTCCAGCACAGTCCTTGGCAGCAAGTGGGGAGGGCGTCCGGGGTGTCCCGCGGTGGCTAGGATTGCACCGTGGCATCCCTGCAGGGGGTCTGTTTCCACCACGAGCTACTGCAAAGTACCTCTGCATCTCTCTTTATATATATATTATCCTTTTCAAGCAATGTTGGCACTTTATTTCAGCATGAAATGGTCACTGGAAGATTTTGATGAGATATTTATGAGGATTTTAACCTACTTTGTCATCGTAATGGTGATGTTACACTGCATGCTGAAAGCCCTTCCAGCTAAAGGTTGTTGAGCACTCATAGTGCTTATGGTAGTTACAGAAAAAATAAATTAATCTCCTTTTTAAGTTATCCGTGTCATTGATTATCGCCACAGCTAGTGGGTTGGGTAGCCCTCACGTATCAGTCACCTGTCAAATAGGTATAATGTCTGAGGAGCAACGCTCAGAAAGGTGATAAAGTGATCTGAAAATTATCTTATTTTATTGTGTTCAGCACCTACCAGGATCTGCTTATGTGGGGGAGGATACAGTTTCATGTTTTCCAGCATACAGATTCACCAAGATAAAACACCACGAGCTAAACCCTTGTCTGACGGAAGCCAACTTCTGTGGGATAATGTTGATTTACATCTGCCCAGGAGCTAATCCACTGAATCCAGCCAGAACGTTTTCTCAGATCTTTGCGAAAAATAAAACTGACAACGGCTATTTGCTCTATTTAAAAAAAAAAAAAAAAAAAAAA
>VZSC01016558.1:310177-329408 GCA_013398225.1 Steatornis caripensis | reverse complement strand
AAAAAAAAAAAAAAAAAAAAAAAGATAAATAGATTAAATGATACACGGGAGAAGAAAGAACTCCCGCATCCAAAATCAAAGCTCAGGGCAATAGCCAAAAAGAAATGGTATGGTTTAGGGGCAGATGAAAGAACATGTAAGTTCAGCATGATGTCATGGCTGTTTATGCAGTTAAATCGCTTTTTATCATACACCAGACACATAATGACTTTCTAAGGCTCCCACTGGACGGATGGTCCGTCTCTGTAATAAATGTTGACAAGTTTTATATAAAACTGTATATCATTTCCAATTCCCAGTGTAGCCATTTGAACCTGTGATTAATAACCTCGCAAATCTTATCTGTTCAAAAATAAGAGGAGCTGGGTTTGTTTCCTTCAGATTAGGGTTCAGGGCTTAACAACAGGAAAATAGCCTGCTGAGATCACTCTGGTTTTCATGGCACATAAAAGTGAAAACCAAGAAAATAGAATTTAAAAATACGCTAAACATTCATATCACAAAGCAAATAAGATACTTCACAAGTCGTGATAACATTGATTCATGAAGTCTGTAACCAAACAATTGTTTTATATCAGGCAGAATAACTGTGAATGGAGAGATAGGCGCTTGTACATTTAAATTAAAACACTAATTGGCCGATAAGATGTACCACGAAAAATAATATCCAGACTCAAACTTCTTGGTGGTTTGTCAAACTGAAATGAGAAAGCTTTAGGCAAAGATAGAGAGCAAAATCGGGCAAGAATTTGGGATTCCAGATTCGTGTTTGGCCTGCATAGGGCTGATATCCAGGACTGCAATGAAAAGGGAGAAGAAACACGAAAAAAAAAATTTAAAACCACGCTACCACATTGCTCTAGTCTTTCCCCGATGTCTGAAAAATACCCAGAATTTTGCTGCAAGAATATGCTGGCTTACGGTCAGCACAGGGCCAAGAATAAATTAAAAAGTGGAGTTGAAATTACATCGGTGCAGGAGCTGAGTAAAGCCACCTGCTGAAGATAGAAATTTCCTGTAAAATCTACTTTAAAATCCACTTAAAATCTGCTTAGAACACAGCATATAAAGCGTTCCTAGGATGGTTTGGGAAAAGGAGAGCTAGCTCTGAACCTCCACGACTTTATCCTGTTCTTCCCAATTTTCCCGTTAGCGCTTCGCACATACAACCAAATCCACGAAGGACGATGAAAAAGTATTGCTGGGTCCTTTCCCCTGCAGAAAACCGACAGAAAATAATTAAAAAGAAAGCATCCAATCTGTGTTTTTCCTCTGGCAAAAATCAAAGGGCGTTCAGCTGAAATGCGTCGCGCTAGTTTGGTTTTCGGCTCTTCAGTACATCGAAATTTTTCCTGTGAAATCAGGCTTTTCCTGCCAAGATTTTAATTAATTTTTGAAACGTAGCTTTCCATCCAAAATTGTAAGCAGATTTTCTCTTAAAATAGCTGAGATTTATGGCAATATTAAAAAGAAAAATTACCTTGCCTTTGACTTCCACACATTGAGCTGCTCACAGAGGCTGGAGATAAACACTGAGAACTGAGTGCGCTCTTTAATTACACCTCCTCACTACGAAACTTTTTGTCTACCTTTAATTTTACGGCGCTTCCATGCAAAGCCAGGGCACTGAAGAAAACAGCCATTTCTCCTTATGCTTTTCATTAAGTGAAAACACCAAGGGTCACCAATAATTCACCTAAGTGAGGAAAGGATGTAACTAGAAAATGAGGTAGATCGTGGAAAAAATTGAATAATCTCTGGAGAAAAAAGAATTTATCCCTGCACTGGCAGATGGGCGTAGACATGTGGATTTTGGTATAACACTTGTCTTATAGGAGGCATCTCCCAGGGCCTGCGCCCAACCAGGTTAACACATATATCAGGGAAATATATTGAATCGTTTTCATTAGTAAATAAAAATTCAATTGCTGATTTATTTCTTGTTTAAGAGTGGTGATTTTCAACTATTGAACACCTCCTGTCAGCCTGAGAAATGCCCGGTAACCCCCAGATTTTTCTCTGGCAGTTGGAAATCTCCTGCTTTGTGACAGAGGAAAAAAATCGTCAATAAAAAATTAGTGGAAAGAGTCAACAAAATCGATGAACCTTGATAGGTTTTTAGGATGAGAAAAAATAGCACATTCCAAATATTTTCTGGTCAACAATAAGTACACAGGAATAAAACTCAGCGTTGTTTCAGTTCTTCGTCCTGTAGCATCTATATTGTCTAACAAGTAAAAATATTAAGAAAAAACCCAAACTCATTTTGGCCAAGAGCAATAAGGCTGCTAAGTGAATTTGAATGATTTTCACTGCCATGTACTACTTGAGAATACAAAGATCATAATATAAAAATAAATTGCCGAACAAGGCAAAGCGAGACAGTTGATAACCACCATTCAAAACGTTATTTGCTTATTCATCACCATAGGGCCAGAACCAGCCTTTGCATCACCACGGAGCGCTAGTAGGACCAAACTGGGTTTAGGCTGGGGAAATAAATGCAACCTATCTCTAATGCAAACACGTAACATGAAGGAAACAAATGTGTTTGTCCACGAGAGGTCTCTAGAGCCCTTATAATCACAGAACATTTCCATCTATTCCTCTTCTCCTGCTTAGAAATGAAACTTATATATGGGTGTTCATGTCCCTTCACCAGCTCATGGGGACCCCCCGCGTGCCCCCCTGGATTCAGCACGTTTTGGCCTTCCTCAGCCAGGAGGAGGGAGATGGACAGTGTATCTGCAGAAGGGATGGGCAAATGTCTCCAAAGGAGAGAAAGAAGTAATTTGTGGCAGCAAGGGGTTGCACACATGCTCTCCCTGGACAGAAAAAATATACATTAGCCTGTGACTTACAAGAGCATTTAAGGAAAAGAGCAAGTATTGCTTGCTTATCCTGTAGATAAACAGGGGAAAAGGTATTCTTCCCTGTGAAAACATCTTATCTAGTACCAAACAACTGGTCAAGCAACGGTGGCCCTGCTGGCACTGCAAGCTGGGGGGAGTATGGGTAAAGTGTTAAGTCCTTTTTTAACAGTTTTAACTGGAGACCTCTGATATGCTGGAGGATGTTTGAAAAGATGCTATCTTAGCAAATGAGCAGTTACTTCAGCCACTTCTCTGCTGAAATAATGGGAATTTCCTACAAGCTGTTGACCTTTCTAGACTGCCAACTTTTTTAGAATTTGCACAACTTTACTATTGAAACGTTAACATCGATTTTGACCTCATTACAAATGTTTGTTCTATTCTTGCAGAATAGTTATAGCAAGTACATTGTGATTTGGAACATTCAGAAATCAAATGAAATTACGTTTTGGTTGTATAATTACCAACTATTTCTGCTTTAGTCAGTTACTGACCAGGAAGCAGAAGAATTACCAAATGTTTATAGCGCAAACACTTTTATATGTCAATCCCATTCCAAGAAGACTTTGTAGAACAAATATATTCTGAAAGTATTTATAGATGATATGGGACACATTTGGAGAATCTATTCTCACGATTTCACAAGAAAAGTTTAAGTTCTTTCTGTTGGTCTAAATGATAAGTTGCAAATTGTTGGCCCGTCCAATCATCTACTTCATGTGGGATACTGTTTCTTCAGTCTTGGTAACTGCTCTTCAGAGTACAGGCAAGAATAAAACCCAGTCTATATATATCATCAGGACAATCATTGTCACAAAATATATCTCCTTGCTGAACAGCTGGAGCACTCTCAGCACCTGGCGATTCCTCTTCTCACTCTGTGACCAAAGACTAAAGCAGAAGACACATATTAAATGGCTCACTTAAAGACAGAAGACTTTATTTTTGGAGCTCTTCATTTTTCTGTGTTGGTCACAGTGACTGGGATTCGCAGAGGGTGCAAACAGGGAACACGAAGGCAAGACAGAAGCTGCAACACGCTGAATTAAAGCTGGGTTTACCAAGCACTTCTGAAAAAAACAGCAACCATTTTTGTCTTGGTCAGCCTGGTAACTGTTAAGTCTCATCAGAGGATGCCATGAGGAGAGCAGAATTCTGCTCTTGGAGTTTTAAAGAGGAATAAAATAAGTCTTTACCTCTTCCAACACACATTTCACCAAATCCCCATTGGCCATCATAAGCCGGGCATAAATCTCCATAGCTAATACCTTTGCATATTCTTCCTTGGGAATCTTTTTCCTTGCTTCCTATGCCAAAAATGGAAACATTTCCCTGAAAGATAAACACTGCGTGCCTGAGAGCGTACGCTTGGCACCCCGACCCAGCCCCGGGTGAGCGGGGGTCTCCAAGTCAGATCTCAGCACAGACTTCCTCAGATCACAACCCCATGGAGCCTTCACGAAGACGGTGGCCCCCAGAAGATCTGGGCTTTGAACAATGAATGCCTTAAGTGTGGTTTAAAACTTTTTTTTTTTTTCTGATTTGTGGACCATTAAAAATGTTCCAGCAGGGATACAGGATACCCTTTAAAATATGGAGATTTCTGTGTAGCATATGTGAACTCTTCTTCCTTACTCCCCTTTCATGGAGCCCCAGGGAGCTGCTGGAAACGCCAGCCCTGGGAGATCAAACAAGCTCGGGATCTGTGAATCAGACAGGGGAAACAAATTCAAGAGACAAGGTCCTCCCGGAAACACCCTCCGTAGTCATTCAAGAAGACAAATTGGAAACGCAAATCCCAGCAGACTGAAGGGGGGAGAGACAGCAAAACCATCCTGAACTCGTGAAAGGAGAAAGCGGCAATGTGAAGTGAGCAAAGAGGCAGCCAGGGTGATGCTCTCCTCTGGGATTGCATTGCTGATAGATGCAGGGGAGCTCTCCACTGGGAATGTCTGTGCTGGGTTAATGTAGCTCCAACTAATGTGGAAGGCAATGGACACATCTGGGTGCTTTCCTGCTCCCAGCACGTGTTTGTCCATGCACTTGCACAAAATTGCATGCGTCATTGCTCAGTCAGTGAACTAAACAGTGCCATAAACTATAATGTTTTCTATGAAATATTGCTAAATAATGCCAACAAACAGCATTTAAATCGTATGTCTGGTGTGAGCGAGGAAGGATTTAAATAAAATCAATGCAGAAAAGAATCTCCATGTCAATTATTTGATTTTTTTTTCCTTGAGACAGAGTCAGTCAAGTCCATGTAAAAGGGGGTGCAGAATCACAGCTCAACAATGCAGCTGAGAAATCCTGAGGGAGAAAGAGGTAGAAATGGGGGTTCATCACCGAGCTTGTATCAGTTACAGAAGAGCCTCAAATATCAGCAGAGCTTCTCTGTGATCCAGCACACCAAAATGTTACAAGAGCCTTTGAAGGGCTTAGTGCTGGCCAAAGTCAAGACCCAAGAGCGGAAACCAAACTCCGTAAGCGCTTCCCACTTCTAGTCCTTTTAGTCAGCAGAGACTGGACACAGCAGAGAGCTGGACTTCACTAAGTGCTTATTGGTAACTGCTGTGTACTTATTAGAGCAAAATGAGTGTCCCAGGGGTTCAGCCCAGTCTGATACTGGTGGAGGTAACTCAATAAAGGTCAAACAATGGAAGAACCAGATGGGTTAGTCTGATGAAGTCCATCAACCCAATTCATATTCGCTTGCCCTATCACGGCAGAAACATTTAGTATTCTAGTAATATCAGGGCTGGTTTGTCCAAGGGAGACTACTGTATTTTGGAGATCAGAAATGTGAATGCCGATCCCTAGTCATCTTGTGAGCATCACTCCATGCCTGTTTGTTTGTGTGTAGAGTTGGACTTCCTTTGCACTCTTTGCCTCTATGTCCTTTTCTCTCTGAGACAAACATGACAACACGGAAATAATGTTTAAGGACATTTTTTCCACAGGTCATTACGGAGGGGAATAACTGAGCTAATCATCACTCATTTCAGCACTTTTCCAGCATTTCCAGAATATCAGATTATCCAGGAACAAGGTGCTCCACTAAATATCCGGACAATGCTAACTGTGCTGCTTGAGCTGATCCAGTCACCACTACGAAACCCAAAGACTAGCAGTGATTTGAAGGAACAACTTTGGTATAATCATAATGTATATTAAAACTGAGGATTCTTCATAGCCATTGGGCTCTTCACAGTCCAAAGCACAGTGTAGCTATCTTACCGGGGGCGATCTACGTGATGCAACACACATCAGGTATCTACAGTGGGCGCCGCCTTGTTTTGGTCATGGGTTTGGCTGTGTTGTTTGGTTTCTTCTGCAGAATTTCTCCCTATATTTATCTTGCCTGCTCCATGTCCCACCCCAAAATGCGTAAAGGCTGCTGTAGTTCTGGGCAGAGCTCACAAGAGGCTGCGAGGGTGTATGGGAAACTGTGGTGAATGTACGGTAAACTCTCGGGTTAACATTTAAAGAATGCCGCTAAGCAATTGGCCAGACAATTTCTTCCCCAGAGTTTTCCCATGGGTTAAAGACAGACCATAGCTCTTCCTTCTCTTGAAAGGCACTTTGATCAGCCTTGATGAAATGCTTTACGTATTTTGGGAGTTTAGCGTAATTGGCTCTAATGGCTCACGGCTCTTCCCCATCCCCAAAACTTCTTTGTGTCGGTGTTTGTTCTGAAAGCCTCACACAATGCGTGGCTGTATTAAGTGCATGACAGATCAAGAAGAGCGTATTTGCGGCTTTGGGAAAATATCAGATTGTTTAAAGAACTCCTTCTTCATTATGAAAAGTGTTTTGTGTTTCGTCTTAATGGGAGTCAAACCCTGTGTCGTCAGAAAGCTGCTTGACATGTACAGTCATGAATTGCCCAGCAGAGGCTGCAGAAGGACTCAGTCATGTCTGATGGGACTTACTTCTAGTTATTTGGACTAAACATGATGTCACCCCTCCTGTCACCGCTGAGGGTTGCCAGCCCAGCAAAGCAGTGGCGCGATACCAGGGCTCACATGAGGAGAGCATGTCAGGAGGGTAGAACATTTCTCTTCAGCACTGAGACACACAAACACGTTACATTGGCATTTACACCTACCGACTCTTACTTTCTCACCTCTCCGTTTGTTATGACACTTACTCACAACTATTGTTTTGGTGTGGAGAGTGTGGTAAACAGGGCTGTATCTGAAAAGTCGTTTATTTTGTTAATCTAATAGAGGAAGGAAAACATTCCTGACATTATGGTTTTATCAGCTTATAAACATGTGTTAGAAGCCTAAATGCCTTAGAATAACAGCAGAAACAAGACTGGGAAAGGAAGCATTGAGATCTGGATGCTTTAGTAAAGACAACCAGCAGCACAGCACATCGCGTAACCTCAGAGCTTTTCCCACTCCCCATCTCTGCAAAAGGCTATTAAATATTCTTAAACTTCACGGGCCTGTAATTGTTTTTCTAAATCCCTTATCAACTAATTAGCCAGCCCTCACTCAAAGGACATTTAGGATTGACAACAAAAGCAACAAACAGTGGAATTTTGCTTGCTTCATCCAAAAGGAAGGTTTAAAAAGTTATCAAAATGTATCAAGTGCGCACAATTTGAGTTGTTTTGCAGAAGGAAAACATTGCAAATTCCAAGGAAAAGGGGTGACAGGAATAAAACCCATCATTTTCTCCTTGCCTGAACAGTTCCTACTTTCGTGGCCTTAAGAGTAGAGAAAAAATACAAACAGGATTTTTAATCCACACAAAGGTCTAAGTGAGGTCCTAGATGTCATCATGTTCACTTTTTCTCTCTTTATAGATACATAAACAATGTTGGCTGATGTCACCACAGATGTGTGATTGGCACCACGCCTTCAACCACGACATCGTTCTTGGCCCTGTCGTGGCATCGCGGCTCACTGGGCTTTCTGGGCAGGCCAGTTTTCATCCTGCTGTTGCTGAGCCGCATGAGTGGATGTGTTGCATCCTATACCCCTTGCCATGGCACCCGACCAAACCCAGCATAAATCAACTTAGATTTTATGGTGGAACTTCTTCTGAAAGAGATAATCGCCATTTTCACTTGCATCCAGATATCAGCATATTTAGTTGCCCACAACAGCACTTTTTCTGCAGTGGATGCAATATGCAGAATGCAGGTCTGTCCCTTCAAGACACGAACAGGATGAAACCAAAGGCCTTTATTCCTTTTTCCAGCCTTCTCACCCTCTCATCCAAAAGCATTCATGCCTCCTGACACATGGAAATTTGCTGGGTTTGGTGAACAAACTCAAACAACAGAGTCATACGAGGGTTGAAACCAAGGCAGCATCTGTGCTGAGGTTTATTTGCCTATGAAAATCTTGTTTTTTGATGGTTAAAGGCACCACCTTGAGGCTACTGTAATTATCCAGTGCTGTTTCCTCTTTGTGTGGGTGTTTTTTTCACCAATGGTGGAGTTCATGCTTTAGCAGAGATAGGGCTAAGAGCCCCTTTCAGCTCTATTCTGAAAATTCAAACTTTGAAGGGATATGGGCAGTTATTTAACCTTGCAATTGAAAACATCTGATTAGCATTTTATAAGGCTAGTTTTATGGGGTGAGCTCTTTATGTGCTGCAGGAACTTACTCCATAATCATAAGAACATAAAGGCTAGACATTTACAACATATTTTAGAAAAAGAAAAGACAAACAGATGAAAACTAAAAAAAAACCCCAAAACCACGAAGACGCTTCAAGTCAATGGGACAGGTGCGAAAACTAAGGTCAGCTCTCAAGCAGAAGGTAAAAATAAGGCCATAGCGTTAGTTGAGGTGATGGGGCCCAGATGTGCCAGAGATGCCCCTGAAAGCAGAAACCAAAGTCACTTGGTCGCATGCAAAAGAAATTTCCACCTTGTTGAGTCTCTCCAGACAAATAATAGCAGAAAATACACTCTGCAGAGGTGAAACTTCTCTCCCTCATGCCCTAGCCCTCCAGGGCTGGCACAGCCACGGGCTGAACCCAGACTCTCCTTCCTGTCAACACCTTCTTGCTCAAATGGCATCTGATGGACCTCCTTCTGCAAATCACGTTTCTAACACCTACGGCAACCAGAAGTCCCTCACCAGTCTCAGATGTCCCAGGAGATGTGACAAAGACTTCAGCCATGAACCATTCCAGGTTTATTATGCACAGGGACATTCCTAAGTCACTTTGACCAAAGCATTTGAGATCAACACTTAAGACATGCTCTCTCATGCACAGCAACCAAGCAATGTAGGAGGAGACTCCAGAGCACGGCACTCTTACTTTCCCCTCTATATCTTTCCTGGAAAACATGATAAATATGTGAGCGAAACTGCTGGGACATGTCAGATAGGCATCTCCACCCCGCTGCCGTGGATTAAGAAAAAAAGTCAGTCACCACTCAGCATATTTGGAAAGTGTCCTGCGCACAGAGCAGGCACCTCGAGACGTCTCCATCGGTGACGTTATTTATAAGTGGACCAAACAGCTTGTTAGGCTAATTGCTCCTGGAGGGATTTAACTCTATTGAGAAAGCTTGAACAGGGCTCAACTGTTCCAGAGCATTAGCTGCCACTCCTCCCTTTGATTTACATCCCTCATAAAATTTTATGGCCAGATTAGAATGAACTTCACTTGCACTATGTTTTTAGTAAGGTTTTTTTGTGCTGAATAAAAGCAAAAATCAGTGCCGTAACTAATTACGGCCTCAACCAGGAAAGGAAAACACCTTAAAATGGGGTGGGGGAGGACCCAAAAAGTCCCCCAGAAGAGATCCCTTTGGAGGCTTCAGTCACCCAAGCTCTTAGTTACAAGTTAGGAGAGCAGCAACAATAAAAAAGGCACCATTTAGGGAAGAGCAATTTTGGATGGAGAAAGACTGGTGTAGCTTTTTATGGTAAACAAGAGAGAGCGTGAGGCAGTCGAGGTTCCAGTAAATGGGTGAAGGGAGCGGGTGGTTATCAGTCATTTTGTGTGGAATGTCTTTGGGTCATTTGGCTGCTGAGCTTGTTCTTCTGGAGGGGAAAGTCTACTTTTGAAATAATTGGTTGCTTTGCAGAGATAATTCGGCCACATAGTACATTTTTTTTTTATATAAATTACAGAACTCCCTGGGCTACACTTTGCTTCACCAACTGTAGAGCCAGGACATAAATTCAAAGAGAAAAAAAGGATTTTTTTTCTTCCTTTCTTTCTGCCAGTGAAATACAATGTCACTGAAAATGGTCTTTACATCTATACTGTGAATACATGAAAGATTGCAAAAAGGAAGGAGAATAAATAAGCCTAGTGAAATATTTACCATTCTAGACATAAGTAGCCAAAGCCAAATTGATGGGAAATGCTTGGTTTGGGGCTGACAGCCTTTAAATGACCTCTTTACAAGTGCCTGAATCTTGAAATTCAACATGCATGTGAGCTCCAGTGGGACGTGCAAGTATTTTGTGCAAGTATTTTGCCATGTCAGGCGCTGGCCCATTGACAGCAGCAGGAATTACAGGTGTTCAGTTCCTCCCAGACGTGCAAAATGCAGATGCTGGAAAGCAGCTCATCCCGACAAGGCTCCAGCTGCCTCCCTTCGTGCTGGACGAGAGCAGATCATATGCTACATTTCACTTCTGGCCAGGACTTGCCTCCGTTTACTGCTTTTTTTGCTCAAAATTAATGCTTTTGGGCTGCAGCAGCATTTCCCAAGATGGATTTTTCCACCAAGAAAGGAGCCGCTAGAGAAGGACCTCTTCATATAGTTAAAGCTTGGGGCTTGGTAGATTTATTTTAAATTAAATAAGTTATTCCATGTGTCCTGGACACAAGCTCACCATAAACTAATTTGAAATCCATGGAGAAAACCCCCGACAGTCAATTTTTCAGTCCTTCAAGCTGAAATACTGTACCAGTAGTTCATCACCTGGCAAATAAACCTGCCAGCTCACAACTTTATTAATCATTTTCTGTACCCTGCTTGAACTTTTCCAAACTGAACCCCGGAGTGCTCTAATTCTCCATCCACTGGCACCAAAGGGAACAAGTAAAGAGCACAAAAGGAGAGCGACGGAGGGTCCGTCACTCTCCTCTGCCTCCTCCACTGCAGGAACACGAACTTCAGAGACCGCGAGTCAGGGGGGACGCCTGCCATTTGCCCCACAGCATCCCTAGTCGCAGCCCAGTTGCTGCAAGTCAGGAACGTTCAGACCAACACCTTCCTTGATGGGACGGATTTTTGATTTTTGATCTGGACAATGAACTTCTTTACAGCAATTTCCCCAACTATAATTCCAGAGCAGTAATTCACAATTTTTCTCATTATCTACATTCTCTGACACCTCCAAAGACCTTGCTTGATTATGTGACTGCATTCCTTCTTCTAAATGTTAATGTTTTTGTCTTCAAGAAAAAAAAAATGAAGGGAAAGAGATGACAAAAACTCCAGGAAAAAAGTAACAGATGTTCCTGAGATCACGGCTAAACAAGCCACATATCTAGTAGGAATAAACTGTGATGTATAACGTAGCTGTTTTTCTAACCTTTCTAAAATTACCTATTTGACTGATTTCTTATGTGTAAAAAGAGGCATAAGGCCTCCCCTTCTGTCAAAGTACCGTTGTCTGAGTAATTTAGAAGCTCCCTGTTTCAGCGCATCGAGACTTCCAGCGCACGGACAGATTTAAGACATCTTTACGTTTGTGCAAGACTCACAAGAAGTGAGTTACCGCTGTAACTAGAGAAGTATTTATAGGAGAAGTCCAGCTAAAACCCAAAGCTCTGAATCAATGACTACCCCAAAAGAAATGCAATTGTAAGCCTGCTTCGCACATACAGCTGATGGTTTGGGGTGCAAGGAGGGCCATGGCACTCACCCCACAGATCTGTGCATTCGGTGGGGTGCAGCTCACAGCCACAAATGCAGGACAGCGACAATGTTATTAATGCACAGCTGCAGCAGAGACTGCTGATAAAGTCAGCCTGTTGCATCGTATCAGGCTCATTGCTTGCTTCATCCCAGCCTTGCTCACCAATGCATCCCAAATTTGAACATGCAGTCGTTGCCTGAATAATTTTACATTCACGCACCTACTCTGCATATAACGCTGTTACAGTCGTAAGCGTAAGAACCATCTTAGAAAGGAGACAGTCTTCTTTAAAGTCTATTAAAATCTCCTCCAGTGTCAACCTAAGCAGAGATTATAAATACAGATATACACAGATTTCACTAATTTCTTAAATGGGGTGGAGGTACTATTACAACATATCCTTATGACCCTCCCAGCAGTTGCATAGCATTGCTGCCTGGTGTAGAGAACGAGGCGCCTTTCCTTAATTCCTTCTGTCCAGGAATCCAACTTCCACGAGTTATTTTGTCTTGACATATCATTAAGTATGCTTTATTTTCAGTACTTAATGGCAAGGGGCACCTAGGTAGGGAACACACTGTAGGCTATCTTGGGCCAGCAGCTATCAGTGACTAACATGGATGTTGTGATTAATATGGTATCTAAGTTCAAGTGAATGATGAGAAATTCAGATTATCTTCTAAATCGGACTACCAGACCCTCGCTTCCCTTTAGACAAGGGAAAAATATGTTTGTTTCACTTACTTCATCGGCCATTAATGCTATTCCTAGAGGACACCTCATTTAGATCTGCTTTAATCTTCCAGTCCAGCTCATACAGTTATACACAAGACTATTAAATCAGTGTAGTTTCCCATAACAGCTTTTCCCCATGTTTTAATGACTTCAACAACCAGAGGGTTCAGAAAGATAGAGCTTTTATTTCAAAAACAAATCTGAAGGAACAGAGGAACTGCTAAATTGGGTCAGAGAGCCACACAGCCCAGTCTCCTGGTCTTCACAGTGGGGAGCAGCTGGCAGTTTAGGAAAGATACCAAAAGACAGAGCATAAAGCGATCCCTCCTAGTGCACTCCTCCTGCAATCAGCTCTTCAGAGGTTTCCTTTAAATTGCCTCCAGACCACCACAGTTAGCAACCGCTAAGAGCTGCACAACTAAAAATGTATCTATCTATCTCATCTCTCTCCAAATCCTTTCATATCCTCAACCTCCGCAGCATCCTGTGACGAGTTGCACACTCAAAACTGTGCATTTTGCAGAGAATAACATTTTTCCTGAAAGCTGCTGCTTGCTAACATTGCTGGGAAAAGCTTGCAAACACTCATGGGGGAGAGCCGTCAGTCGCAGGGTGCCAGGAGGAAAGGTCGGGTCCTTCAGCTTTTGAACCAAGCCGCAAATTTGGAACCAGCTGCGCGGCTTCGTCCCTGCAAAAAGAGCAGTGATGCTTACTTGGCGTTCTGCGGCGAGGGGGAAAAACCAGACACCCACCCTTTAATTTCTAACATGGTTTCAATTTGGAAGTAGATATGAGATGGAACCTTACAGGAATTTTGTCAGCATTGCCAAATCAAGCCTTCCTGGGGCAGATCTAGAAATACCCAGAACTGTCCGGACTTGCAGAGGGTGCCTTGTTCAGGTTTTAGCAGAGACTTGCCGTGTTGGGTCAATTGCCACACCCTGCAGGTTTTGACAGCCAAGGAAGGGAATGGAGCAGGCACCCGGCAGCAGCTACAGGCCAAGGTTTTCAAGTTCATCCAGCGGGCGTTTGGGGGTCTAGTGGCCTATTGTATGTGCTTTAAGTGTGCCTGGTTTTCAGAAGAAGCTGAGCTCTCAGTCTTCTGAAAGCCATCTACGGCATTTCCTCTGACAGCCAAGAATCAGTGTTTATTTTAAAAAGCAAACTAAATGTAAACAACCAAACTTGCCTTTTTTGCATGAGAGAAAAGACTCAACAGAGAAAAGGCTCCAGTAAAAGATTGTGAAAATCACGTGGCAGGAGGAACAGCACTTCATTGAGGAGCCCATATTTTGTTGATATAATCCTTTCCCCTAGAAGAGGCATTCCTGTGTTGATTTTCTGTACATTTATCTGTTCTGTGCTTTAGTCTGAAAAATACTTGTGTGAGCAAATTTCACCCTGTAAACAGTTAGCCTGCTGTTTGGGGTAGAGGACTCATTATTTTTATAATGTGACAGATTGCCTAAATAAGACAGTCTCCAGAATGCACCATCCACCAACTCATAAACCCATAAGGAGATCTATATAAAATCCTATATAAACCTACATAACAAACAACTGCACAAGCACCCATGGTTTGTCTGCATGTATGAAGTGCTTGCACAATCATTCTTTTTCAAATAATATATATCATGTTTGTCAATTTAATAAACACATTAAGCATTAAATGAACAACATTTCTTTACATCAGCCAAAAAAATCTGTGCATTTATGCTTCAAAGATCTATGGAGCTGTAGCCACATAGGTCAGTATAGGAGGATGGAAGTTTTTCAGCTCTTCTTGCCTGTCACTGTTTTACCTGTAATAAAATTCAGCCAAGCCCCAGCCTTGCGTTAACCCATTCAGTCGGAAATCTGCAATGCACTCGTGGAAAACGCCGCTTCCAGTCAGGCCGTTATACACCACGGGGCAAGCTTGCTTATCCAGCGTCGCAGAAACATCAAAGTACTTGCCACCTTTGATCAGAGTAAAAAAGGGAAGAATGTCTCCAACCTTCAGTAGCATTTTATCCCCCAAAATCCCGAGATCTATTATTTTTGCATATGGTTTCTTCTTACGCTTTTCTAAAGAGCAATATTTTTGCTGCTTTGTAAATTAAGTACAATCTTTGATCAAGCTGTATTTCCAAAGCAGCTGAATCTACCTCACATGTTTTGACACACCAAAAGTGAAAATCACATCATTTATCTGGATTGGCATAAGCAACAGTCACCACAAACAAAACTACAACCGTCACTGATACAGCTTCCTGTGGCCCTCATCGCAGCGCAGCGCACACACACCTTTTCACCCATGACAGACCACACATACGACTTAATTTAAGCACACAAGCAAATTTCTCAGGGTGTAAGATGAGGCATTTAGCTTTCCAATTTGCTTGAAGAATCACATGGAATTTCACTGAATAGTCTTTCCTCCACTAAATTAACTGCATGCCAAAAAGCTAGAAGCAGATATAGTTGGGCTACATTTAGCTTACCAGCAGTAAAACTGACTCCATATTCATCCTTGATAACACCATCATCAGCCATCTCAGCCAGCGAGGCATTGGACCACTCAATGCCAGCCTTCTTCCCATCAGGGAAAAAGACATAACCTACAGCAAGGCTGAAGGGGAAAGAAATGGAGCAGAAATGAAGTTCAACCAAAGCTCAAATGGACCAGCACATTTGCTTTCCAGGAGAGCTCAACGCTGAGCATGGTATACATCCCTGGGAAGCAGCAGGAATAAATAAAAAAGGTTATATTGTGGGATATTGCGAATGTTGAGCGGGGAAAGCCACGCATGCAGGAAAGATGAGGCTTGCAGGATGGATTGTGGTGGGCAGGTGGGACAGGCAGGTCACTTGGTCCCACTTGGTCACAGGGCCATGAATGCTGGTCTTTAAGCTTCTGATAGAGAGAGTACCAGAGAGCGAAGCAGGGCTCCCTGCATAATCCCATTACAGACAGACACACCTTCTTAAATAGCAGGAAGTGCTCAATTTGTACCTCTAAATCATCTAGATAGCAAGACAAGCAGCTGCATCAGACAAACAGTAATTGAATGGGAAGGAAATAATTGAAGGTAAAAGCTGTCCTTGTGACTAATTGCAAATGGAAAATTGAGCGGAGGGAGAGGGGAGCAAGAGGGTGTGGATGGAAATTGGGCTATACATGTTCAAAGCAAGAATGTGCATACAGGCGTCCTGCAGAGTAAATTCTGCCACCTTTGGGACACACGTTTTTAGCAGCATAAACTTCCTTGGTTACTTACTTAGTTGTGGTTGCTGGCATATTAATAACTGTTAAATGTGCCACAGTCCCATCCTGTAAGAGAGCGATAAGGAAAAACAGTCTCATTTGTGTGGATTATACACTGCCTTGACCAAGAACACACCAACTACAGCTCAGGTTATGCAGTGTGCTATGACTTCATACTTTTAAATCTTCTCCGTATGTCTTCCACGAAAATCTGGCTACAAATTAGAGTCCACGAATATAAACCAGATACATTAAGGACAAATGCAGGACATTAAGAACAACAGAAAGTCCACGGCAAACAGATACAAGAGGAAGGAAACAATACATGCAGGGATGTCAGCTAGCCATGTTCAAAACTGATGGGCAACCTATAAAATTTGGCCCTGCTTTGACCAGACGTCTCTTCTAACCTGTATTACTCTATGCCTGAGAGCAGCATACAGGAAAAATGTTAAATAAGAAGGAACAGGAATCTCACGTTTTTATTCATTTCTCTTCATTCCTTGAGTCTGAATCTCTTCGTGCTCCACTTGGGCTGCTCTAAGGCAAATACAAGCCTACACTGTGATGTTATATATGTACAGACACTCAGGGCATGAGGACTCCAAACTTCAATCGGTGATAAACTTTAATTCCTTCTTAACAAACAGTCAGATGGCTTTTAATTAGGAGTGGAAGAGCTGCAGTTACTTTGCGTCCCGAGTAACTATGAAGAAAAGGGAGAGGTTTCTACCCAATTATACACATTACAGTGCAAAAGCACAGGCTTATTAAAAGGAACGCAGGCATACGTTAAAGCACTGCAGCTACTGGATCTACACATATGTGGGATTTTCCAAGGTGTGTTTTTGTGCTTGCCAACATATATATGGGAAAAGAAATTTTATTCTGAATTTGGTCTTAACTCCTGTAATTCTGCCTATAATAGAGAGTTTAGATTTCTTCTCGCCTGTGTTGGCAAAGAAAATGCCTTTTCAGGAGCGTCTGTTCGGGTTGCATGCCAGCTTGTAACCCCAGCATTCAGCATTTCCCCAGGCTGTGTGCTCCCAGCAGCCACAGCACAGACATTCCTCCGGCACAGCCACAGTGGCAAAGCAGAGAATTAGAGCTGAGCACAGGCAGAAATACTTGCTGACTGCTGTCATGAAGGCTTAGGATGCCTTCAACCACCTCAGGCTCTCAATTAGTGTGAATCAGCACTGCATCAACTCCACTGAGTGCTGGGTATTTGTGGCAGCTGAGAATCCATCCTGTAAAGCCGCCTACCTAATTTTTCTTAAAAAAGCCAAACCAAACAGTTTCAAGTTACCAAATTTTGGTTCAACTAGTGTAGCAAAATCTCAGTTTTTACACACACAGCTCTGCTTTTGAGATCTGCTCCCAACACTGGTATGTGCTGATGGCACCAGTTAGCACTCCTGATTCCACACCGCGGATGCTCCCAATGCCTTATTTCTGCATACTTAAATATGACACCTCCAATTTCATGGCTAAGTAGCACATTGCCATGTTAATACCTACCTCAAAGCGTGTCAAAATCATAACATAACGGTAAATCTCAGACCAGTTCCTGACACCTGTAAAAAAGAACCAAATCTGACAAATTAAAGTTCACCACTGCTGGAAAGCGTGAACTAATAGTACCCGACTTAACATTAACTTTGGATAAAGAAACATCCAGTAATTGATAACATGGTAAGCATATGCATGTCCCCAAAACAGTAATGGTATTTCCTCTGAAATGTCTTAACTTCACGCCTAGTCATTATATTGGTTATTTTTAAAGATAACCTTTAGTCCCACTGTCTGCCAGTATCAGCTATAGTGAAGGTAGCCAAGTGAGTGAATTGTTTCTGGTGCTGTTACCATAAGAACGGCTCCGAACGCCTTTGAGGGAAAGTTCGGTTTTCTCATGATTTTCTATTTCAATTTCTCCAATGGACTGGCCCCACTGCTCATGTCGGAAATGTTGTTCCCTTTGTCTGGGAGAAAGAAAAGAAGGAATTGACACAGTCAAAATCAACAAGGCAAAATCAAGGTGGCCACAGCACCAATCTGATGGGTTTATATCCCAAAATGAAGATGAGATTTCAGAGCATTTGGATCATGGCTATGCCAGATTTTACACATCAGCAACCACTTTTACATTTCCCAGTTAGCACTACATAATGTCTATGAGACACCTGAGAATGAAACAGCAACAAATTCCCACCCTGACAGACTATAAAAATGCCCTTTGTTTGAAAAAATGCTGTACTGCCAAACAGTTGCTGCTTAGAAGTCAGTAGGTATCACCAAAGACAACACACTATCGGTATACATATTTTCTGCTTGTATTTAGACAACACGCTATTGATACTCATATTTTCTTCTTGTATTTTCAGCTCTCCAAAGCTGATTTAGTTACTCTCCAAGTAATTAAAACACCAACTTTAGCCCTCCTTTCACAAGATTATATTCGATCCTTTGCTTAGATACACCTGCACCACTGACTTTGGAAGCGGCCTAAATGAAAAAAGACAGACGTATTCCTAATGCTCAAGGTTTTACAGACCGAAACTGTGGGCAGGTCCCCCCACCCACTCATCACAAAGACTCCATCTGCATGCAGGGTCTTCCTTAGAGGTTGCCAGGTCTGACGTGGTAAGGAAACCAGGAGATACCTGATGGGAGCCATGCCCTTTATTAACTCACTTCAAATTAAACTCACCTTTTAAAATCACCTATAACAACACATGATGGACTCTGAAGAGATCTGTAGAAAAATTACTATTAACCCCAGAAGAAATTAATCTCGCCTCTCACTTTTTGACCCTCTGGAAGAACTCGATGGTCCACGATTCCTGGGCAAAAGCGTGTGCAAATGTGCTGGGGTGACTGTCAACACTAAAGTTAAAGACTTCCGTGAAGTTCTCCCAACTAGGAAAAGAGGGGAAAAAAATAAAAGACATTATTAGCTTTCAGGTAACAACGAACTCACTATACATCCCAAAGCAAATGTGCAATGCTCTTACTGGAATGAGAATTTCACTGGTACAAGTTCGCCTTCCTCTTCACTCCACTGTTGTCGGTAGGGTCCTTTTCTGTAAGGCAAAGCACCATAATTTTGTATTGCCCCTAAACAAACAGCAAAATGTTTCTCACATACTTGGAAAAGGATGCAACACTGCAGCAAAATGATGCTACTGTGTGCTCAGGTAGAATAGTAATGCTATATTACAACCCTAAACCGAACACAGATATTGAGCGCACAGTGAGGTGGGTCAAAAACTGGCTGAATGGCAGAGCGCAGAGGGTAGTGATCGGTGGTGCGGAGTCTGGTTGGAGGCCTGTGACCAGCGGTGTTCCCCAGGGGTCAGTGCTGGGTCCAGTCCTGTTCAACGTATTCATCAATGATTTGGATGAAGGGACAGAGTGTACCCTCAGCAAGTTTGCTGATGATACAAAGCTGGGGGGAGCGGCTGACTCACCGGAAGGCTGTGCTGCCATTCAGCGTGACCTGGACAGGCTGGAGAGTTGGG